>APFE030062559.1:0-32126 GCA_000404065.3 Pinus taeda
CTGAGCATGGAATCCAAATGCAACATACTGTTCCATATACTCCACAACAAAATGGTGTAGCTGAAAGGAAGAATTGCACCTTAAAGGAAATGGCTAATTGTATGCTTCAACCTAAAGAACTTAGTCTTAACTATTGGGAAGAAGCAATTAACTGTGAAAATTACATACTAAATCGCACTCCTACTAAATCTTTAAAGAACATCACTCCAGAAGAAGCATGGAGCTCTATTAAACTAGATGTGAGTCACTTTCGTGTTTTTGGGAGTGAAGCATGGGCCCATATTCCAGATGAAAAACGTAAAGCTTTAAAACCAAAGAGTGAAAAATGTATCTTTGTTGGATATTCTGAAGATGTCAAAGCATATAGACTTATTCCATTTAAGTCCAAAATTGTTATAATTGGAAGATATGTAAAGTTTGATGAAAATAAATCAACCTACGAGCCTAGTTTGGCACATGTGCCACCTCTCTCTATCTCTTCTACCTTTGAACATATTTCTTCTTCAGATGATGAAAGTGAGGATGACAATCCTCCCCCACCTTCTCAGGATCATCCTTCAACTCCTTCAGCTCCTTCAACTCCTTCACTTCCAAAATGGGTCCAAGCTACTCAAGATGTAGGAGGTGATCTTGCCGGTGATCCTACAGATCAGCGCCATACCCATTCTCAGTTTGAAAGAGCCTCTTCTTTACTGGCTCAAGTGTGAGCAAATTATGATCCTGACACCTTTACAGAAGCTTCAGGCCATCTAGATTGGGACGCAGCTATGAATGAAGAATATCGTTCATTATTGGCAAACGATACATGGGATCTTGTTCCTCTACCAAAGGGACACAAACTTGTTAGATGCAAATGGGTTTACAGAATCAAGTATGGGCCAGATGGGAAAGTTGATAAACATAAAGCTCGACTTCTTGCTAAGGGCTTTTCACAAGTTGAAGGCATTGATTATAATGAAACATTTTCCCCCATTGCCAAAATGAACTCTGTCCACCTTGTTCTTTCCCTTGCTGCCTCTTTCAAATGGGAAGTCCATCAGATGGATGTTAAATCCGCCTTCTTGCATGGAAACTTGCATGAAGTAATCTACATGGAACAACCTATTGGGTTTATACAGATAGACTCCAACCTTGTATGTCGTCTTAAGAAATCCCTTTATGGTCTCAAGCAAGCTCCTCGGGCTTGGTATGCCAAAATGGATAGTTTTCTTTTAAAATCTGGGTTTTCTAGGTGTCATTCTAACAATGTTGTCTACACCAAGAAAGAGGGCAAGTCTCTTATCATTCTTGTTCTTTATGTTGATGATATTATCCTCACTGGTAGTGATCCCAACCTTATTAACCATGTGAAGTCCAGCCTTAAAAAGAAGTTTGAAATGACAGACTTAGAACATTTACATTATTTTCTCGGTCTTCAAGTCTTGCAATCCAAGGAAGGTATTTTCCTCTCCCAATCCAAGTATGCCTTTGATCTTCTACGCTTTTTTCACATGGAATATTGTAAGCCAACTCCTTCTCCCTTTCAGTCTAGAGTCAAACTTTCAGTCACTTGTACTTCCCCTGAAGTTGATGCTACCTTATACCGTCAACTTGTAGGAAAACTTTTGTACTTAACCCATACTCGTCCTAATCTTTCCTTTGCCGTTGGCCTTGTTGCTCGATTTATGCAAACCCCACGTGAAAGTAATTGGAAAGTAGCTAAACGAATACTTCATTATGTTCGCGGTACAGTTCAGTTTGGCATTCATTACAGTGCTGAAGCATCTCCTCTATTGGTTGGTTTCACTGATTCCAATTGGGCTGGTGAACCCTGATGAGCGAATCAACTGCTGGTTAGTGTTCACTCTTGGTTCAGGACCTATTACATGGGCTTGCAAGAAACAAGCTGCCATTTCTCTTTCTTCAGTAGAAGCAGAGTATCGTGGTGCATAGAGGCTAGTAAGGAAGCCTTGTGGCTTCGTCAGATCCTATTAGAGTTTGGTTTTCAGCAGCAGTATCCGACTCCACTTTGGTATGATAATCAAAGTGCCATTCAACTTTGCAAAGATCCAGTTCAGCATCAGCACAGCAAACACATTGAACTACACATGCACTTCATCAGAAAGCTCATTCATGACCATGTTCTTGAAGTTCAATATTGTTCAACAGATGATCAAGTTGCAGACATCTTCACAACAGCTCTCACAGAGGCGAAGTTCACCAAACTTCGATTTATGGTTGGAGTTCAGGAAGTTGTCACTAAGGGGGGATAGGCTCTAGTGCCTCCTTCCTTCTCCTATTGTGTCATATTTGTAAATCCTTCAATCCTATCCCAAGTTGTTCTTAAGGGGGGATGTTAGGATGTTCCGACACATAGGAATAGTTAAGTATAACTTGGTCTAGTATAGAGTTAGGTAAAGTGTGTTTCTTTACTATGTACATTTGTAACTTACAATTCGACAGTCATGATATGTAGTGATCTGACGGTTCATTCTTTCCTCGGTATTACCGACACTTGATCCATGGCTTGACACCCGATTGGTCCATGAATTCTATTTAAAGCACATGGAGGGTCATTTGTAGGTTAACTGTTCACGAGAGAAGCTTACGTAAATTTTCATTATTTTATTAATAAATTGCCTGAAGTGGCCGCATTGGCTCAGGCCATGGACTGTTTCCCTCTTTGAGGGTTTTAACCACATCAAAATACAAGTGTATTGATCTATGATCTGTTTGTGAGCGGTGTCCTTTTGGTGTTCTGTATGAGGAACTACCCTGTAAATTCCTACACTCTTCAGAGGATAATATTTGTTCTAAAAAGTATTTAAGGCTATCATGATCCGTTTTTACCTTGAAGTGTCTTCCCATTAGGAAGGGTCGCCATTTCTTAAGTGCATGGATTATTGCCAACATTTCCCTCTCATAAATAGCTTTGTGTAAAAACTTTCCCTTGATTGGACGACTTTCAAAAGCAATGGGTCTTTCATCTTGCATTAAAATAGCACCAATTCAATTTCCTGAAGCATCACATTCCACAATAAAGGTTTTGGTGAAGTCCGGTGTAGCTAAGATCGGTGCTTGGCACATTGCCTCTTTAAGATGTTCGAAGGCCTTTGTTGCTTCCGGAGTCCATGAAAATGCATCTTTCTTCAATAATGTTGTTAGAGGCACTACTATTCTCCCATAATTCTTAACAAACTTGCGATAATACCCTGTCAACCCGAGAAATCCTCGTAGATGCTTTATGCATGTGGGGATTTTCCATTCCTTAATGGCTTTAATTTTGCTAGGGTCTACCTTAACTCCTTCATGAGATACAATATGACCCAGATATCCTACCTCTTGGACTCCAAAGAAACATTTGGATCTTTTTGCATATAATTTTTTCTCCTCCAATAGTTGTAGCACCCTGTCAACATGTTCAACATGATCCTTCCAAGACTTGCAGTAGATTAGTATATCATCAAAAATTACTAACACAAATTTTCTAAGGAAGGGTTTGAAAATGGAATTCATCAAACATTAAAATGTAGAAGGTGCATTGGTAAGGCCAAAAGGCATGACCAAAAATTCATAATGACCCTCATGAGTTCTAAATGTTGTTTTCTGAATGTCTTCATTCTTCATTCTGATTTGATGATATCCTGAACGAAGATAAAACTTGGTGAAGTAAATTGATCCATGCAATTCATCCAGTAATTCATCCATGACATGAATGGGAAACTTATCTTTAATAGTTAGCTTGTTGAGCTCCCTATAATCCGGACACATGTGCCATGATCCATCCTTCTTGTGCACCAATACTACTGGAGCAGAGAAAGAACTTTGACTCAGTTGAATTATACCAGCCTCTAGCATTTATGCAATCATACGTTCAATCTCACTCTTTTGGGAATAGGGATATTTGTACGGCCTGATGTTTGGAGGAACACTTCCTGGAATTAGATGAATAGCATGATCATGGTCACGCATAGGTGGGAGACCTTTGGAGTCTCAAATACCTTGGAATGATTGTCCAGGGCTTTTTTGAGGTCTGGAGAAATAGATGATTCCGATGTGGAAACATCTAGCGAACATAATTGTACAATTACACCTCTTTGTTCCTTTTTTAGAAGCTTTGTCATACCATTAGAGTTGATTATCTTTCCTGGTTTCCATGCAATACCCCTTAATTCAACTTCCTTTCCTTCCATAGAAAATTTGATGAAAAGTTCTTGAAAATTAAAAGCTATTGTACCCAAGGGTTGTAGCCATTGGACTCCTAGTACAACATCAACACCTCCCATTGGAATGGAAAGCATTGGACTAATCAGTACATATTCTCCCATGGATAGCTTGATATTATGGCACTTTCTAGAGCAATTTATTATTCCTCCATTTGCAACCATCACTTGACACTCTGGTGTTGGATATAAGAAGCAATTCAATTCTTTTGCTACCTTACAATGAAAAAAATTGTGGGTACTTCCTGAATCAATCAACACTATTACCTTTTTATTCTTGATTTGTCTTTCTATCTTGATGGTTTGAGGAGTGGTAATTCCTGCCAATGCATTACAAGATATGGTCGGATTCATTTCTTCTTTATCTAGGATTTTTTCTTGGAGTATATCCTCTTATTTTGACCCTTCTTGCTCCTTTTCTTCTTCCCCTTCAGAATCTATGTAGAATAATTTCTTCTCAGCACACTTAGGACCTTTAGTGTATTTGCTATCACAACTGTAACAAAGCCCTTTTACTCTTTTTTCTTCCAATTGTTGTGGTGTCAACCTTATAGGTTGTGGAAGACTAGGGGCAACAACACTCCGTCTTTATAGTTGTGAGTGGTATGCTTCCTGGTTGCCATAATTTTGCTTTCCATTTTTCTTGCTAACCTGAATGCCTTCTCTAATGAATCAGGTTCCAAAGGCGAACATCATGTTGGATATTATCCTTTAAAGACCCTATGAACACATCAATCCTATGCTCCTCTAGAATATTTTTTACCCTTATGTTCAATTTTTTGGAACTCCTGCAATGTGCTCCATTTATTGAACCTTTGTTTGAGACTTATCAATTGACTAAAAAAAGTGTTGCTTTTTGTATCCTCATAATGTGCTGTCAATTCTTCCATAAAATTGCCCAAGTGATAAATTGTTTACGAGATCAAAGCCATTGATACCATACAAACTGATTTGGTTCCAAATATAAAGTTGCAATACGTACCTTTTGTGTGTTTTGCACATTATTGAGATCGAAGAATTGCTCCATCTGTAATATCCATGTTGCAGGATCCTTTCCATCAAACTTCCTCATATCGATTTTTGGAATATGGTGGGTCTCTGATCCAACATTAGAGTCTATGAAATCATGATTAGCATTTCTTTTGTTCTCATCATGAGTTTCCTTTACTACCCTTTCACCATTAGTAAGCATTTATTGTAGAAACTTTGTTAAATCTGTCTTCAAATCTGTCTTCAAATCTTCCATGCCTATCTTCAAATCTTCCATGTTTGTCTTCAAATCATCCATCTTAGCTTCCACGTCAATCATCTTAGCTTCTACGCCTATCTTTAAACAGTCCATATTAGCTTCTACGTCTTTCTTTACACCATCCATCTTAGCTTCTAAATCTTTTTTTAAACCATCCATCTTAGATTCTGTTCCTTTTTGTGCAAGGGACAGTTGTTGCACTTGGTCTTGTAATTTTGATATATAATGTTGCATTTCTTCCTCTTCTTCATGAGTCATAATAGAGCTTTCAGGTTCCTTACTAGGAGTTTTCATTTTCTTTCCTCGGGGCATCAGTTACTGATAATAATGCTCTACTATGCCCTTTGAATTCCTTCAAAATAAATTTCAAACCAATCTCAAGCAAAAATTTAAAAGAATCTACACACCTTTTTTCACTTTGTAGGAGTGCGATATTGCCTCTCATGTATCTTTGTACATTCAAATCATCCAGTTCTGAAATTGTGATCTGCAGTAGCCCTCTGTGTCCTCTTTCCAATGCCACTAGTCTGATCCAAATTGGATTCTCCAAGGAAGAGTTATGCGAATCTCCCACAGTGACCTGATTATAGATAGTTCGTAGAGTGAAATTAAACGACTTGCCACGAGCCACTGTTTGGACCTTTGCTCTGAAAAATATACACAGAAACTGCATCCGTCCTCTTTCTATACTCTAACGAAATTTCAATCCGATGCTCAGAGAGAAAAGTTATGACGATTTTCCCCAGGTCACTGTTGGAATGTATTCAGAGTCTGCAAAAAGAAAACTTCATCAGATCATAATCTCCCCAAAATAAAGCGCGAAAAGCTCTGAAATTCGACTCGAGCTTCAAAGCGATGTCTCCTCAAATGATTTTTTTGTTAGCTCTGAACACACCAAAAAAACGTTATAGTGAAAATTCCACGATGACCTGTTTGGAGTAGCGAAACCCTAGAATCCAAAGCTCTGATACCAAATGTTATGAAACCAGCTCAAGAAAAGATAGAAAAGATAGATCAACGCCTTAGAATTCAGCCTCTTTGAGGGGGAAAACCTCCCTTTACATTAAATAAATGAACAATTCTTGGATGATACAAATGACAAAACCTCCTTTCTATATATAGGAGTTTAAGGAATCACAATATAACCCAGCCGACCTAACAATAATAATATAAAGCCACAAAAATAACAATAGAGGAATTCTATGGGGCACAGTAAGAACAATATGGGGATAATAGGGGTACAACAATATTAATAAGGGGTACAATTACAATAGTAATGGGGTAATCACTAGTATTATAGGGACCCAAAACTCATACTCGTCATCATTCTTCAAAAGGAACTGGTAAATCACCTTTTCTAAAGCTTGATGTTAATTCGAGTTGCCTATGTACAATCGTGAAATGAAGGAAGAGAAGTTGGATAACTAGATTCGTTAGTTGGAGGTGTATTTTAGAATTCAAAACCATCAAGAGGATGATATCAAAATTTAGTTGGATTCATTGAGAATTGAGGGAGCAACACTTGTATGGTGGGAATCAAGGACTCAAGACGAGACCAAAAAACAAGGTAAGATCTCTATTTCTTGGAATGATTTCATTGCTACTATAAAAATACCGTTCTACTCTTTAACTAATATGCAAAAATCTATCATGAATTAGAAAAATTTCAGATAGTTAAAAGGTCAAAATGTGCAAGAGTATACTCAAGAGTTTAGGAAAAGAGTTGTTATGCTAGGAGTAGACTTATAATCACAAAATAATTGGTTCATATTATAATGAAGGTCTTATTTCCAGATTCATGACATTGCATTGGAGCATAATGAAATAGTCAATCTTTTAGCGAGATTCTATGCTACCACTAAAATTTGTGCAGCTTCCATCATTATCTCCTAGTCATTCTTTCCGCCCAATATTGCGTAACCATTATCACGACTCCTCGTTTGGAATAATATGACTCCTCATTTGGAATAATGTGAATGATATTTACACAACTACTTGAAAGGAATAATTACAATAATTACAATGTGGTGGTAATTCAAGACTCTACGCTCTGTTTAAAATTTTGTTATTATTGCCTATTTTCATGCTCGACCCTGTGAGTAACCAAATCTGTTATACAATTTTATCCTTGTATTTTATAATCTTTAACCTTTGCTACTTTTCTTGATGCCTTGTGCAATAAGAGGTTTATCTAGAAATTATGTGTCAAGCGCATTGAGAAAAGCATTGAATTGATCTATGGTTACTAGACCATCGAGCTACTGTAAAAAATGTTAATGGAAAATACTAGCAGGTCGCTGATCCGAAGAGCATGCCACATACAAGTTAAAAACCAAGAGGCATTTCCTAGGCATGGGCGAGAAATTGTTTCCTTTTCTAAATTTTTAAAGCAAGAGAATGTTTTTTCGGATCCAAATATGAATAAAGGTGTCTTTGTTTTCTGGATTTTACTTTTCTTTTCTTGCTCATGGTTTTTAGTTTCGTTGTCATTGCAAACAAAGAATCTATTTTATAATTTTTTTCATTTTGTTTATAATTTTTTTAATTTCATTTCAAAATTTTAGTTTTTGGCTTTTTGTTAATTTTAACTTTGTTAAGGTTATTATACACCTTGATTTTGTTGATGGTGGTTTGGCTAGTTTCATAAGAATTAGTACAACACAAAATTTACTTTGCCTCCTTCTATTACAATATTTCAACCTATGGAATTAGACTCGTCAAAGGTGGAGAGATTCAAGAAAAGTAAAGGCGGTTGAGCAAAAGAAGCAAGTGTAGCATGAATGGAGAATAGTGCTAGTGTGTACAAGTGCAGAGATGCTAGAAATTATGAGAAAATTGAACGGTGATTGTCCTAGATCAAATCATCAATATCAATCTCATGACATTTTGTGGTCAATTACACCCTTCAAATGGAAAGCCAAATTTGCATGTATTAATTCTCTACCAACTGCTTGATCTGCCTCATCTACCACATAATCTATTGTTTCATATCAACGTTGTCTAAATAAACTACCCAAATGACTATTTTTGTTGTTCTGAATGACATAATCTATTGCTTCATATCAATGTTGTTGTTGTTCAGAATGAGATGGTTTTTGAGTAAAGACGGTCTTCTCTTAATTAACTAAGGAGTTGGGGAAAAGCCTTTTTCTTCCTTTCTAGCTTTTTTTGGGTGTGTGTTACTATGGCTTTAGCAAAAAGGTAGATGTGCCCAATTACTTTTCTGGGCATCATTTTTCCTCTTCTCGGTGACTGGCATAAGCCAATCAATTAAAAAACTCTGATTAAAATAACTCTTTTAGGATTAAAATATTAACATTTGAGCTTACGTTTTAGTTTTTTTTTTTGACAATACACACACCAAAGACAACATGGAGAGAGGAAGTTGTGTTAACACAATGAGCTCTACTTTTAATTTGAAATATGAAGCTCTTTACAACCCATTAAAAAGGCCAACAAAACATTGCAATGAGTTTTAACTTGTATTTTATATTTCTTAATACAATAAATAATTCAAAATTTTCAAATTTTGGAGCAACAATTACACTAAATACAATATATAATTCAAAGTTTTCAAATTTTGGAACAAAAATTACATTAAAATTTGCTCATAGTACTTAAAAATATTTCTAAAACCCATGTGTTGGATTATGTCATCACATAGTTGAGCCGCAGTTTTTAATTACCTAAGGAGTTGGGGCAAAGCCTTTTTCTTCCTTTCTGGCTTTTTTTTGGATACGTGTTACTATGGATCTAACTAAAGGAGTAGTTTGACTAGGCAGAGGAATTGCCCGGATATCGTTCCCGCCCGAAAAAACTTTCAGCCCCGGAAATCAACAATTCTACCACCTTCAACATTAATTCCTTTGTATCATCTGACAGATTCGGGATTCCAACAAATTCAATGTCACATATCGCCACTCCGATGCAGTTGTTCGAATTAATGGAGGGCTGGAGTTGGTGTGTGTTCCTCCTTTTCAAATTTTGGCAAAACCATAATCAAAAACTCCATCCCATTACTCTACAACTCACTAAGATCCTCATCACCATGTGACAACACATCTAGCGATAGGCGACAAGCTCTGCATGAGGCTCGAACTCACCAGGAATAAGCTCTACATCTCACCAAGCATATCACCATCCCATTTCTCAGCATCCTATAATTTCTGTGGATTTTAAACCGAAGTAGAACCAAGTGCCAATTCATCTTTACGTTTAGCCTACTAATTCATCTTCAACCCATCGTTCGTTGTTATGACAGTCAACATTGCTCACTGATAATGACATATTTTCTAAAGTGACCTTCAGAAAATGGAATTTTTTTCTTTTCTTTTCATGTCAAATATTCTTCATCAACCAAACCTTCTCCAAAGTTCTTCCCATAATTTTTTTCCTGACCATAATCCGAATACATTAGAAACAATTGTCTCTAGAAAATTCAATCTTATCATAAAAACGTGACAACATGAATTCCACAAATGCATACAAAGTTTTGTATGCATCTCGAGGCTGAAGTCATCCCTGAGAAAACAAACACTTGCAGCAGCTCCAAACCTTCTGCATGACAAGTACCCCATATATGATAGATAATTACATAGGCAAACAAAATTCAAATGATGCAAGTGTATATATTGCCCTCAAAATAGGTGGTAAAAGAACATTCATTGCACATTTTCATATTTTATCATTTGAACATTGTGAAAGTGTATCTAATGTTGTGTCCAAGAGATCTAAAACCATCCTCCTAGCAAATTTTCTTGCAAATCAGTTAACCCTCATACAAATCGTTTAGTGGCATTCCAACCTCATTCGAACTCAATACCTTTAAAGCTACCAACAATAATGTTACGAATAGTTGGCATGCCATAGGCCATGGTAAAGACCCATTTACAAGTTTGAAATGTTCCTCCTTAATGTCTAAGGATCTCAAAGAGGTTGTGTTTCCCAAACTCGAGGGGCAGACAAATGTTGCAGTGATTGTACTGGGAAATACACATAAGCTTGTTAGTAATGGAGAAAAGCATATTCATGGGACCACAAAGAAAGGGATGAATTATCATTTTGGCAATGTTTTTTTTTCCTAGGCTTTCTGATCCTGTAACTCTAAGAATGTATTTAATAAATCCTACTATGTACATGCATTCTATTAAACTATTGGCAAGCATCATCTATGCTCCCAAATTTGGCATACATGTTTATGAGAGCATTGCTTATAGTATCATTTAGTTCACATCCATTTGTAATTATAAAGGCATGAATCTCCATTGCTTGTGGAAAAACTGCTAAATTTGTACATGCCCTAGTGCATCTAAGATGCCTAAACTAAGTGAGTACCACACTCTTCAGGCATTTTATACAAAAGAATGAAATCCTCCCAATGTTTCCAATAGTCAATGGTCTTATCTTGTCCTTTATTAACCACCCCTACACCTAAGGACCTTGCCTACATGTTAGCCCATCTATCCCTCTTTGTTTTATGAAGATCAACCACTTTCTTTTAATTCTCCTTGTTTCCATTTGTTTGCATATTCTTTTTCTTCAACCCATCCTTGCTGCTATGACAATCAACATTGCTTGTTGATAATGGAATATTTTCTAAAGCAACCTTCGGAACATGGAATGTTTTTTATTTTTATTTTCATGTTAAATATTCTTCATCAACCAAACCTGCTCCAAAGTTCTTCCCATAATTTTTTCCCTAACCATAATCCGAATACATTAGAAACAATTTCCTCCAGAAAATTCAATCTTATAATAAAAAAATGACAACATGAATTCCACAAATGCAGACAAAGTTGTGTATGCATCTCAATGCTGAAGTGATCCCTGAGAAAACAAACACTTGCAGTAGCTCCAAACCTTTTGGCTGACAAGTACCCCATATTTGACAAATAATTGCATAGGCGAATAAAATTCAAATGATGCAAGTGTATATAGTGTCCTCAAAATAGGTGGTAAAATAACATTCATTGCACATTTTCATATTTTATAATCTAAACATTGTGAAAGCGTATCCAATGTTGTGAAAAAAATTATCTTCAAGAATGATAGTTTTGTAGAATACAGATTTGAAGACATTCAAAATTTTCTAATATTGAACTAAGAGTGATTGATATTTCAAACCTCAAAAAAAGCATAAAAGAGGTTTTATATTTATATATATGTTGGATAGCTTGTTAAGCTTGAAAGTTCAATTATGATGTCCTTGCATATTGTTTGACCAGATCAATTCAAAAAGGGAAAGTGAAGCAAATGGAAATATATCATGGATCTTGAGGTGCAAGACCTCAAAGGAAAAATGACATTCTCTAGTAAAGACTTGGTTTGGACGAAAATAAATCAAAAAAACAATAGTATTGATCGAGTTTTTTTAATTCCATTAGGATGAGTTGCTGACTTTATCAAAGGAGAGGAAGAAAATCCTATTGCTCCATGTAAATTCATACGAAAAACAAACAAAGAACCAAAACAAAGAGCTGTCATTGCATTGAAATATGACATGTGAGTATTTAAAAAATGTATTGTTTAGATCTTTTGAAATCACGATTATATTTGTTTGTATGTACTAACATTTTAAATTTTTGGTGTAGTTATCATTGTTCATTTGGCCCAGAGGAAAAAAGAGAAGATATTCTAGCTAAATGAAGGACCTCATTTGTGCAGAAGAGGGGTTGCCAATGCCATTTTATTGTGAAAGTTATGCATGAAATTCCTGATATAGAAATACTAACTTTCAATATGTATGAACATGAAGATGGGGAAGGTTGGGCTTGTCATGGTCAATGTGACACTTTAGGTGAGACCAAGACCTTGCATAGGCCAAAGATTTCAAGGGATGTTGTTGCATATGTAGAGAGTTGTTTCTTTTTGGGAGTGCCTTTTGATATAGTGTATAGAACCCACATT
This sequence comes from Pinus taeda, assembly GCA_000404065.3. Classification (NCBI taxonomy): domain Eukaryota; kingdom Viridiplantae; phylum Streptophyta; class Pinopsida; order Pinales; family Pinaceae; genus Pinus; species Pinus taeda. Next base: position 12,358 of record APFE030062559.1, read on the forward strand.
AAAAGACATGTTGACATGGATGTGGCAGCTCGAGATAGAGATTGATTCTTATGCAGGAAAGATATTGTAAATATCTATAATAGCCTTGGTGAAGGAAATTATCCACTTCACAAAAAGGATGAAATGAGTGTAAACATTTGGTATCAAAAACATCGAGAAGATTTTTTCTTTTACCAAAAGCCCAATGGTGTGGAGGTCCCCTTTATAATAGGGATTCAAACAAAGTGGATGTTTGAGACAAGGCTAAAGCTATTGCACAATAGCCTAATAGCCATGGATTCAACATTTAATACAAATAAATACGAGGTAAGTCAGATTCCAATGATTGATTGAATATATTTATTTAAGTTGTATACATTCAAAATGATTAATAACTTGTATTTGACTTTATGTAATGTTGAATATGAAAGTATCAGTTGTATACACTCATGGAATTTGATGAACAACAAAAGGAGGTGCCAATTGCATGGGTCGTGGCATCATGAAACACATCAGATGATATTGCAATATGGTTGGAGCAACTCATGCACAAGTGTTTCTAAACCCGTCCTAATTGGAAATTCAATGCTTTCATGGTTGATGATGCACTGGCTGAAATCATTTCCTTGAGGTTACTTTAACATTGTCATGACATAAACAAACTTGCATTTTATCTAAAAATAGCACACTAAAATGCATTCAATATGGCAGGAGGATCACATGTTGTGATGTGATCTTATGCGTTTGGCATGTACGAAGGGCTTAGTTAAAAAATGTCAATCGGTTGGCCACTAGTTCCATAAAAGCCAATGAGATGTTTAGAGAGTTAGGTTTCATCATGAAAAACACTCTCAATTATGAAGTGGAAGATGCAATAAATCAATTTTTTTATCAAATTTGCAGATGAAGAGAAGTTCTTAGACTATTTCCACAAAAATTTGGTCACTGGAAATAAGATTCGTAAGTAAACAATTTTTTCATATTATATGCATTTTTTCTTCTATAAAGGTGATATAGTGAGATTGACATGGTTCTATTTGCAATTCGGTATGTGGGTGAAAGGTTGTCGAGAATTTCCTCATGCAAATCAAGAGACCAATAATGTTGTTGAGTCATAACATTGTTACCTAAAAACAACATTTCTATCTGATAAAAGGAAAAAATGTGCCCAAAATATGGATTAGGTATTGCATATGCTACTAACAATAGTTGAACCTTGTTATCGATTCAAGGAAATCTTAAAATAAGGACTTCTAAACAACTGCAAGAGAGAAAAGCAACTAGAATCATCAGTGGTGTTATCACTGTAAAACTTCCTTAAAAAATTTGGACAACTTACATAGTTTCTCAATTCTTGTATCAGTCATGGTTAAGTCATGGTCAAGTCATGTTCAAGTAATTTTTATGTTTTAGAGTCTAAGTCATAGGGTTAGAGTCTCATGTCCATCTTCAAATAAAGTTTGATAGCCTCATGCCATGTCCTAGAAGACTCACCATGTGTTTAGAAGTCATATCTCACATGATTTTGGAGAAATTTTAAAACTAGCTACGAATCCATGTTTTCGTAGCGCAGACAGTGTAAAAATCCTATTTTGCGCTATGAAACCCCTGTAGCAACCTGTTTTAGCAGAAAAAACTGATTTTACTAGTTAACTTCCAGAAGCGTTTCTGAGTAGTTAAAAACTCATCTCTAAAAAGTGAAAGAGGTTTTCATTACTAAGATACTTAAGTGCAAAATCCTCTTCCACTTTCTTCAAATCCATTATGATCTGGGAGAAATGATGGACCAAAGTTGCGCTACGAAACTGCTGTAGGTGCAGTTTTTCACATGCATGTTTCTCTGTTTTACACCTATTTTTCAAAGACACATTCTGGGAGTTAGGGAAGGTTTTTCAAAAAACCAAGCGAGGGTTTTGTTCAACATGGATTGGTTCACAAAAGCCTCCTTCAGTTTTTCTAAATACGGTTTTTGTGAGAAGTTATGAGCTCTGTCCCAAGACCCATTTTTCAGCCAGAACAGAGCAAGGGATAGTCTCCTAGTTTCTAGGAACATCAAGGATTGAGTCTGGACAGCTGGAGAAGTATTTTAAAAAAACAAGAGAGGTTTTTGTTCTAGACATCATGTACTACAAAAAAATCCTTCATTTTAGAAAAATGTGTCATGGTTGAGGAGATAAAGGCTCTGTCGTACGTGCCATTTTCAGGGATCCTAAACCTAAAAATAGGGAAACATGTTCCCTAATTTCTAGGGTTTGTCTTCAGCAGTCAGATGACCACGTGGGAGGCTTCATCAAATTCGACTTCTTGAGGTTGCAAGTTGTCAAATAATTCTTTAAATTCTTAGATAAGGTTGTTGTAATCATGATAAGGAGTTACTCTCCTAGTTGTATTAGGTCACTAGCACTCCTAGTTAACAACTAGTTCTAATTAATGGTTTGTTTTATGGTTAGAATAGGTGTCGCTGATGAAAAATTCGAATTCTCTTGATCATGGATCATGGAATCCTAATTGTAAATGCTTTATATAGAGCAAGAGGTCGAATTAGCAAAGGGTTGGAAATCTTAGAAGAGACTGCTATTTGGCTTATGTAAAACTCTATTTCAGTAATACAGGTTTGGCTTTACTTCTCAGGATTCATGAGGGATCTTTATGTTCAGAATATATGATGTTGTTCTTTCCTTAATTATTGCAGTGGTATGGATGTATAATCACTCAGAATTCATTGAATGTGCTCTGACTTCCTGTATACATTTATAAACTGTGTGGTCCTATATGAGTTTATGTTCTGAATGTTTAAATGCTGAATGCCCTGACTTCTATGTAAGGTTGAGTTTATTGTGGTATGTAGATGTTGTTGGCTCCATAAGCCCAATGGATAGTAGTTAATGTGTTTCCACCATTCATATTTTTCATAGTTATTCTACAAGAGTTAGCCATCTTATCTATAATCAAAATCCTTAATCCATTAAGAGAGAGCCCTCTCAAGTTGAGGAGGCTAAGCCTCAGCCTAAAGTAGGTTTGAAATAGTTACTTGAGGTCTTCCTGGTCTGCAGCCTTCCAGGGTCTGATTTTGAGATAAAAAATTCAATGACTGCTCTATACTCAAAGGTGTTATTTATAAAGAGACCAATACAAATGCCTTGTAAACTCACTAACTCGCCATTTGGAGAAAATATGGCCCAAGTTGCAGAAAATAGGTTCCGAGTATTATGACTAACATCATCAGTGTAACCAACATATGGTTCGAGGGATGCCGGCATATTCAAACCAAATGTAAAAATAATTATAGAAACCTAGGAAACTCTAAAGGGAATACACTGCAAACTCACTCAATCACACCTATATACAATTTGTACACATTGCACTATGAAAAACTAAAGCATAGTATTTATTAAGGTACAACCCATTTCTAGGTTGCACCAAGGGAACTCCATCAAAATAAACTATCTCATAGGCTCCTTTAGCAAGAACATGTTTGACAATATATGGACCTAGCCACATTGGCTTGAACTTCCCTGATTCTAATTTATCGGATTCTTGATCATATAAAATAATGAGATCTCCTTCCGAAAATACATGAGGCTTGCCACTCTTGTCATACTGCACCTTTATACATTTCTTATGGGCTTCGTTAGCCATAGCAGAATCTCGTCGGGTTTCATATAAGCATGTCATATGTAAGAGACGTTCCTTTTCAGCGGAAGTACCAGGGAGTAGCTCGGTAATAAGTTTGAGGGATGGAATTTCACTTCAATTGGAAGGATTGCTTCCAGATCATAGACCAATTGGAAATCTGTAAATCTGGTAGCAGTCCTAACATAAGTTCGATAAGATCACAAAGCCACATAAAGAATGATATGCCAATTTGATTTATGAACCGCTATCATACGTTGGAGCATTGTTTTTAGAACTTTATTAATCGCCTTAACTTGCCCTTCACCCGAGGGTAGTAGGGAGTGGAAATTTCATGGGAAAGTACCAATTTGGTAGTTAGTTTGGACATCATGTGATTGCGAAAATGTTTTCCATGGTCCATAACTATAGCTTGTGGAACACCAAACCCCGCGATCACATGGTTAAAGAAAAATAAAGCAATTTTTTCACCAATATTTTTATATGTAAGCATCGCCTTGGCCCATTTGGTCAAATAATCAACCACTACGATGATATAGCCATGCCCCTCGGCCAAGTGAGGGTTACATGTCATGCAATCAATTCCCGATTCATAAAAGGGCCAATGGAAATAACAAGATGCAAAGGAGTGAGCAAAGCATGAGATATTTGATTGAAAATCTAACATGGATGAAACTTCTAGGCAACGAGGATACAGTCGTGAAATATGGTGGGCCAAAAGTAACCATCACATAGAATATTCTATGCAGTGGCATAGCTAGACAAATGACTACCACATGCCCCTGAATGGCATTTAATACTTTCTTAGCCTACTAATGGGTGAGACACCTCTGAAAAACCATATCGATATTGTGGTGATAGAGAGTGTCACCGATTATAATATAATGTTTGGCTTGATATTGGATACGTCGCTGATCAGAGCGAGAGGTGTCAAACCATAAATTATAGGTCTGGAGGCATATGAGAATGTCTCCATACCACGAGTCAGATGAAAAATCAGAAATAACGACTCAATTGGAGTATAATCACTAGATGTCGTTTCAGCTTTAGAATTGGGAAGGTTTCAAATTAGCTCAACAAAAACTAGGGATTTCTTCAACTTGGATTTGACGAATCCAAATCGAACTCTTGTAGGATGAAAATCCACTTAGAGTATTTCCCCCCCAGTAATTGTCGTGAGAGGATATATGTCATGGGGTTGCAATCCGAAACAACCATAGTTTTACAGAGTAGAATGTAATGGCGAAACCTTTGAATAACTTGCACAACTACCAAAGCTAACTTCTCGACATGAGTGTACTTGATTTTGGTATCATTGATATTCTGACTCAAGTAATAAATGGGATGTTCAGTTCCTATATCATCCTCTTGAAACAATACCATAGCAATGGTATTACTTGCAGTGGTGAGGTACAAAAATAATCACGTTGGTAATCATGGGGGTATAATAAAGATGCCTGAACCAATACATCTTTCAGGGCATCGAATGCTTTATGAGCAGCATCATCCTAATGGAAGGGGACCCATTTCTTTAGAAATCGAGTAAATCCTTTGGTTAGTTCAAAATAATTGAGAATGAACCTCCAAAGAAAGTTATCCTTCCCTTGGATTCGTTGAATCTGAAGGAGGGAAGAAGGAGAAATCAAATCAATGATCACCCGAAATTTCAAAGGATCAATATGAATTCCTTGTTTTGATACAATAAATCCGAGACGATGGCTGGCTCTAACAAAATACACACATTTTTGGGGCTTAAGTCGAATGTTATAATGTCTACATCATAAAAATATAAACCTAATATGTAATGGGTTATCAGCCTAATGTCATTAATGAGCAGGAAAATTGTCCAAATAAGGTTGCATAATGTGTTTGATGTTGTGGAAGGTATAATTCATGGCCCTCTAGGACATATCCCTAGCGTTCTTTAATCAGGAAGGGGTTTTTTTGTATGCAAATGTGCCCTAGAGACAATGAATGCAGTCCTATGTTGATCCGTTGGGATAATGTTGATTTGATTATAGCTGGAGAAACCGTCCATAAATGAAAATATCTCACAATCAACATAATCATCAACGATCTGGTCAATGAATGGGGTGGGAAAGTTGTCCTTTGGAAAAGCACGATTGATGTCCCAATAATCGATGAACACATGGATTGTTCACTACTTTTTCATAATAGGAATAATATTAGACACCCAGTCAGTTAAAGGTACATGATAGGTGAAACCAACTTGTATATTTTTTTCAACTTCAGCCTTGATAACAATGACCTTCTTGGGATGAATAGGGTGAAGGCGTTGCCACACTGGTTTAGCTTCAGTATAGGTTTTAATTTCATGCACAATGATGTTTGGATCGATGCTAGAAATTTCTTTGTAAGACCAAACAAAAACACCTCTGAATTCCTAGAATAGGGCTTATATGTCATGACCTCATTAGGAGAATAAGACGCACCGATATGTAGATTTTTGACAATATCGGGTTTAATTGAAATGTCAAGAGGGATGGTCTCTTCAATGTTCGACAATTTCTTCTCAAAATTGACATCATAAAAAGGATGCAAAATTCGTATATAGCTCAGTGATATTAGGTCGATAAAGTTCATAAAGATCGTCCTTAAAGGGGTTTGGCAAGGCAGAATGATGATGATGACTGTCCCATGGTGCATCATCCGACATCATGATCTCCATGATGCTATCATTGGTGGAAAATATATGATAGAAAGGATCAGATGACGTACCATAATCTAAAGAATGATCAACCCAATTAATCAAAGAGGAAGGGTCAGAATAAGCCATGCAAGCCGAATGGATGGATTCGTAATCTTGCTCAAAAGGGTTGAGAAGGATATGGTCACCAAAACTATCGATATTAGATTGATCTGGTACTACCCATGGATCAAATAGAGTAGTACAAGAAGAAATCATATTAATACAAGTGACCGAAGTGGATTTGTTAGACAATTGGGGAGGAGGAAGTGGAAAGGTTCCCATGAGGGAGGAATCCTTAAGTAGTCCAACTCCAACGTGCTGATACAGGTGAGGGGTTCTTCCATCCAGTAACTAAAGAATCAGTGAAAAATAAAAAGAGTTTATCGATGGCTATGATGTTGCCTTTATGAGGAAAAACGATCATTCAAAAAATGTGTGGAAACAACCGCAACAATGGCATAGACCCATGAACGACCCAGTGGAAGGCTATATTCTGTAGGTTTATCGATAACTTCGAATTCTAATGATACAGTCTTGCCACCTAATACTACCTGTAGAAAATTCAAAATCCCACATGAATTGTAAGTTATTCCATCAAAATATATCAAAGTGGTTGGTTACTGGATCAATTGGGGAGAACCAATAACCTTCCAGAAAGACAGGGACATAATACAGGGTGAGGCACCTTTGTCCACAATGAAACGATGAATATTTTTACCATGAACAACAACCTGAATCATGAAGGCTAACTAAGATGGAAATCATCGGGTATGGTTCTCATGGTTAAATACTAGGTTGGAATCCAAAGGATCAATACATCCAATTGCTGAGAGAAAAGCCTTCTTTTGGGTGGGGAAATTTTGCAACACCTCAAGAGTGGACATAGATGATGGGGCCTAAGCTAGGTTCTCAACTATGTTATATTTTTTATCATCTCTTGTGTGAGGGTTGAATGTCGATTTATGAATAACACCCTTGGGAGGCTTAATCATTAATTCACTAGGTAGGACATTTGGAGTAGAGTCTGATGGTGATGTAGTCGAACTGGTAGGTTGATCAATAGCATGGACGTTTGGAGGATTCACATTACCATAGTCATAGTCCTTACTTAGGGTAGCCACCAAAATATCGTTTTTAGGCATAGTGGATGAAAGCATTAGAACCAAATTAAAGGAAATAGGGTCTCGTGAAACCAAATTGGTCTCTTGATTTGGGAATGGGTCTGTCAACATAATAGGTGTATCAAAGGATTTAATGAATTGGTTCATCTTTTCCCTATGTGGATAATCATGAGTGAAGTTCTCCTCATTACAAATTAGACATGGGTAACGAGATTTAATCTTCTCGTTAGAAGACTAATTTTTTTTTTTTTTATCTTGCGGAGCATTATATTTTTTCTTCTTACTTCCTGGTTGCATATTTTTCCGTTAGATGATTGAACAACATTGATATCAGAAGTAGAAGCCGTAGGAGTAGACAGAGGGTTTTGAGTAGCGACAACAAGAATTGAATTAGATGGTTTATCCATTGACTATTGGCTAGTAGAACCAATTACACTGTCAACAACATGTGATTCTTTACCAGGAGTTTGAGAAACAATATCTGTAGGTCGCGGAGCATCAAGTATCATATCATACAACTTGCCAGATTGGGTATAAATGAGATCCTAGTACAGGGCATGCACGATCACCTGTTCTTTGATTACGACTCTGTATTTGGCTACTGTTGACTTATATGGGCCTAACCCAGGTTCAGAAGAATTATTTAGCCAAGCAAATCGCGCAGCTACCGGCCCTTTTGGCAATAGCCCATGAAGCGCGGACTAAGTTCTCACTCGAGATAGCAGGGGAGGGTGTTGGAACCAGGTTTTCGCACCCTTGGGATGTCTAGATGTGGTCTGAGGGATCTGCATGCTGTCCTGCAGCCTCACGCTACGTTAGATCCACGTAGATCTTAGCTTTTTCCTTACCGTGCTTGATTACAGATCTAATCTATTTGATTAAGTATTATAACCCAGATCTACTTAGAGGGGTCTTTAAGCAAACATTTATTACTTTCATTTAAGTTGCATATTAAGATTAAGTGGATTCACAAATATTCAATAAGTATATGTGCATAGCTCAAAACATTTTCATTAACCATAAACAAACAGAGTTGCGATAGCTCATAATTAACACAGAATTCAGAAGAAACTTATCTTTATTTCCACTTATCACCCTTACATCCAGATCTGCCCTGCGCACTTAGCTGTAGGGGTCCATGCACACAGCTACGGACTCTTCCAGGCCTCTGTGTACATAGCTGCAGAGCCTCTATCCTCTACCCAATCCCCCAACTCGGACTTATAGATGCTTTTCAACTACCCTTCTCAGACACCCATTACATATTCGATCTCCAAAATCCTACTCAACCAAGAATTGTCTTTCCTTGCATAGAGCCGCGCTCTATTTATACCTAACTATGGTCCACAAACCGACTTACTCCCTATTAGTTTACATTATTCCTTGGGTGGAAAACCCTTTTGAGTCGACCTTTTACATTTCGCACTCCACATACTTTGGAAGTTTTACAATAATTTACTCCTAATTTCGTCCTACTGCTCCTTTGTTGTCTCCTGCAATGCTTCGTCTGGCTTCCGATTCGCTATTCTCCCACTTCTTGCAACAAATAATGCTCATTCTACTCTACTCGGTTAACACAGAACATGCCCTGATATGATTTTAGCATGAGCGGGGAAGCCACCTACAGGACCCCTTGGTACCACCGCAGTCACTTCTGACCTTCGTATCTTCTCTTAGCACTATCTACTGCAATCTGTGTTGCAATTTTGCAAGACCCTTGCTGCTGTCCATAAGATCCCAATTTTGAAGAGACAGCAGAGCCAACTTAGTATCTGCAAATCTACCCGTGGTCTTCGTCTATCAATCCTTTCGCTCTTATAGTGTAGTTCACTAGCCAACCTCTAGGTGGAGCACCAGCATCCGAACCAATTCTGCTTCATGTCTCCCTCTTTCCGGTACATCCCCCACTATTGATGCTGCCATCTGCGGGATGCCCGCAGCTGTCACCACCATGTGCCTTAGAGAGTCCCACTTCTTCGACAGCCATATCACCACCCTCGAGCATCCTCATTGTTCCGAGAGAATGAACAACCCCATATCGATACCCAGTATATGTTTTCCAAGAGTGAATGTCACCTGATGGATGCCCCTCAGTGATTTATAAGTCATGCGAATTTCAAATTCACTGATTCCCACCTATTCTAGCGTCTTCGTGTAAAATCTGTGGCGGCTCATGCCATATCTGACTCATACTTCCATTCTTAATTGCTCGCCACCCACTCCATTTTTCCATAATGCAGACATCATGTAGCGAATAGTGATATATATGGTCACCTTTCTTCGTAACCCCGTAGTGGCGCACTTCTGGTCGCACAACCCCAAAATTATCACTGATCTAGCTTGATGTGTAGACTAGTACGCGTGCCTTCCTCCAGACTGCTTTACCATCTCGTGCTCTCTTTCAACTAGTTGGAGCAGTGAGACTGTTCCTCTAATGGTTAGTCAGGTGGCCAACTTGCCCATGTAGAGCTTCAGGCGACTGCCATTCACTCGGCTCAGGAAGGGGTCTCCATTAAGTTTAGCTGGCTAAACTGCGCCCCCATCGGTAACTTCTTTGACGATGTAGGGTCCCAAGCAATGCATTCAGAGTTTTCCAGGGAACTTCTCGAATTTACTGTCGTATAGCGATACTAGATCATTCTCCTTGAAGGTGCACACCTTGATATGGCGATCATGCCACGCTTTTTCCCACTGTTTGTGCACTTGCTGATGGAATCTAGCCAAAAATCATTCCTCCTCTATTTCTTCGAGCTGCACGAGCCTTTCCTCCAAAGCCCCACAATCTGCCATACCTGTGATTGCTGCGATCCGCAGACTAGGTACAATATATTCCATAGGCATGACAACCTCCTTGCCATATACTAACCGAAAAGGTGTCTGGCTCGTCAATTTCTTGCACGTGGTTCGATATGATCATAACACAACAGGGATGCGCAAGTCCCAGTCATTTTGTTGCGTATTATAGACATTGGTCAATGTAGTCTCCAAGATTTTGTTGAATGCTTCCACGGTCCCATTTGCTTGCGGGTGGTATGGCATACTCTGTTGATGATATATTTGGAATTCCTCAATGAGTGCGCTGATGGTTTCATTCAAAAAATGTGTTCCCCGATCGCTCATGAGGATTTTGGGATAGCCAAACCTTGTCTTACATTTTCAAACAAAAACTTTGCAGCTGTTGTAGCCATGCAGTCTTTAACCAGTTGTATCTCGCCCCATCGGGTTAAATAATCTGTTGCGGTGATGATATAGCATGCCCGTTTTTCCTCACCGCTCAATAATTCCTACAAAGTCGATTGCCCACTTTGCCAAGGGTTGTAGTGTCATCTGCGGCTGGAGTGGCATTTCATCTCTCCACGACAGTTTCCCCGTCTGTTGACAGACGTCACAGGCTCGACAGTGAGCTTTCGAATCCTGATGTAGAGTGGGCCACCATAATCCTGCACGAAATATCTTCTAGGTTGTGGTGCGACCTGCATAGTGTCCGCCAGCAAACCTCCCATGGGCTTCGGCCAGGATTTGTCCTCGCTCAAACTCTGGGACATACCGACACAAGACCTCATCGTTGCCCATTTTGTAGAGGTGTCCTGCAATCACGGTGAAGTCTACTGCGTGTATCACCAATTCCTTTTTCTGCTTAACGGAGTATCCCTGTGGCATGGTTCTTGTAGTTAAGAAATGGATTATATCTTCAAAATGACCATCCGCTATGCACACTGCATAGAGATGAGCATCCGAAAGTCTGTGTTCTAGATTTATGGGTTCTTCGCCAGTCTCAATTTGGGATAGGTAATTTGGGCTTGCATTTAGATGTCCCAGCTTGACGACGACCTCAAAGTCATACTCCTGGAATAATAGCAGCCAATGATAGATTCACCCCCCCAACATAGGCTTAATCACTAGGTATTTTAACACCGAGTGATCCGTATACATCTTAAAGTGACCTCCCAGTAAATAATGGTGAAATTTTTGAAGTGCGTATACCATCGCTAATCACTCATGGTAAGTGGTGGAGTAATTCTTTTTAGATTTTGAGAACCGGCGACTTGCAAACGCAATCCGATGTTCCAGCCCCTTCGCTTCTGGTTGAGTAAGTACCGCCCCCAGTGCAATACATGATACGTCAACATGCACATGAAACTCGATGTCCCATTTTAGAAAGACCAATATAGGGGCTGAAGCCATTTTCTCCTTAAGCACCTCTAGGCTTTTGTTTCATTCCTTATTCTAGCAATAAGTAACATACTGCTTCAGCAATTGTTCCATTGGAGCTGTGATCTGAGTGTAACTTTTGATGAACTTTTGATAGTAGCCCATGTGACCCAGAGTGGCACGTAATTGCTCCACGTTGCTTGCAGATTGAGTATGACAACAATCTTTGTTGGGTCCACCATCAAGCCTTGCTTACAAACCACATTGCCCAGCAGGTTCCCAAACGAGACAAGGAAAGTACACTTCCTGAGATTCAGCGCAATCTGGTGTCGGCGATAAGTATCCAGCATTAACCATAAGCTCGTTACATGCTTCTTGACTAGTCCAAACATAGACCAGTCATCCAGATAGACCTCCAAAAACTTGTGTATAAATTCTTTGAATGCTGCTACCACCATTCATGAAAATATCATCGGTGCATTCTTCAGACCAAAGGGCATCACCGTGTATTGAAAGCAACACCATTCGGTAGCGAATGCCATTTTACTCCTATCTTTTGGTGCGATATTGATCTAGTGGTATCCTGAGAACCCATCTGTGAACGAGTAGGCTTCTCGTGCCCCCACAATTTCCAGTACCTCATCTATAAATGGTGTTGGAAAGGAGTCATTTACGCAGGCATCATTAAGCTTCTTGAAATCCACACAGATATGAATCTCGCCCTTCTATTTCTTTTCCTGCACAACCATTGGACTTACCCAATCAGACTCCTCAATAGGCTCAATGATTCCTGCTACCAGCATCTTGTCCAGTTCTTCACGGACCTTTGCCTTATATTTTGGGTTCAATCAATAGGGTCGTTGCTTAATTGGTTTCGTGTCTAGCTTCAATGTTATCTTCATCACTCCCAAGTCCCCTAGAATCCTTTTTAGTTCCGTGATCTTTGTTGTAAACAAGTTTCTATACTCGTGGAGCAATTCGATGACCTTTTCTACTATAGCGTCGTCCCAATAGTCCCCGAGCATGGCGTACTTTAGCTCTTCTTCGATCCCTATATTGACTTGTTTTGTTTTCAATGGTGCCATCATATTAGGATATTTGATTTTGGGTCCATGCACCTCACAGTTTCCCTCGAATTCTAGAATATTGATGTTTCGCGGATCATCCTTTTCATCTTCTACCTCGACATTATAACATTCAAGGGCTTGGCTCAGCTGCTATGACCAGTCGGGCTGCGCAGGTTCTTCTGGTTCTATTAGCATCTTGAAAATGGCGGCCTTTACCAGTTGGATCATTTCATATACAGGGTCCATCCATTGATCTTCAAAGAGGAATGTCGCTAAGAACCCTTCGCACAAGATATCCCACTCACTTGTGTCATGCCAGAGCTTTGCTTCAGTATACCAATTTCTGGGAATGACATCTAGGGTGTGATAGAATAAGTGCACCCATTCTGGCTGAGGTTCCTCTTCGCAGGCTTTGGTCCATCGAGTAAGGTGCATGCGCGGGTCATCACGTCCATCGTATTTCTCTATTATACGTACTTCCAGCTTCCCAAATCTGATCTTCATCATACGTCTGCAAGCACACCAATCTTCGAACGTTCCTTCATGTGTGCCCCACCATCACGTAGGCGTCGCATGCAATGCCCATTTCATCACGTCAAACCGTTGGTGCTCTGGTACTGTGGTTTCAAATTTGGTCAGAAATTCATCCACCATCATCAACCCATCATACTTTGGCAATTCGCAATCCTAGGCCTTTATGCAGTACAACGATTTCGTCACCATGTTACAGTGAAGCAAGGTTACTCCATTCAACCGGTTGCGCCACCGCTCGTCTTCCTCATCTAAATCATCAGTGTAGGATTCTCCATCCCCTTGTGATATTCTTCTCTCCTCCAATGTCTTCACCCATCCCCGCCCCTAGGTAGTCACTCCGTAACTACAATCTTCGTCGTCATCGCCGTGCACCGGTTTGATGTAGAAAGGTCCTTCATCCAGATCTAGCGGAATAATGACGTGGAGCGCCTTTGTTTCAAATATCATTGTCCTCTTCTTTAGATTAATAACTCTGTTCATGTCAGTGGCCCAATCTATTCCTAACAGCACAGGATAGGGCGTATTTTCATCCATGAGCTCAATAACTTCAAAATCCGTGCGGGTACTGGCGCCATCAAGGGCTACCGTCATCCCTTGCAGCCTTCCCATGGGCAACACCTTCTATTGATTTTCCATCCGCAATTGGATAGGGGACCATTTTTGTGTAGGCTTACCCATGCGCTCCCATGTCTATTTCGGCAATACGTTAGCATCTGAGCCCATATCCAAAATGACCTGCTCCATCTCATAATCACCGATCTGTGTTGTTAACTGCATTTCCCTTTCGGTCCGCGATGCATGTCTTCCCAACTTTCGAATGACATGGGTCTCACTCCACCTTGTGCACCTATTTATCAACTCCTGTAAGCCTTTAATCGCCCTGTTGTCGTGAAGAAATTTTATACATGTCTCTAAAAAGGTAGTTATCATCGAGGGATCCTTGTCTGTTTCGGGCTGATCCCTATTACCTGGGGTGGAGACCTCCGCGAAGCTTTCCCGAGCTTCCCGATACGTCACCTTATTTCCTCCTGGGTTTTGTCCATCCACTCATGTAGTTGTGCCACTCCTCAGCATCATGTTGACCTTGGGATCTTCCTCACCGGGTTCAGACCTCATCATCTGCACATTTTGGGTCATTGTTGGTTGCGCTGCCCTCTTTTCTTGAATCTATTATATCAACGAAAGACAGTCTAGCATCTCAAGATCAAATTGCTCACAATAGCTGCATGAAATTCAGGTTGGGTTGGTACAATCTCGCGCGTAATGTCCTAGTCCTCCACAGTTGTAACAAATTAACTGCCCGTGACCCCTTCTTGGTCCCTACAAGTCAAAACGTCATTATATAAGGAACACACGGTGTCCATCTGCTTAACAACACTATCTAATCGACGAGTTACCTTAGTAACCTTTTCCTACTCCTTCTGCCATCCTTCAAAGGCCTGGCTCTCGGACTGACTGATGTCTCGAAGTTGCTGTTGGAGCTCTTCGTATCTTTCCTTGGGGACCGTCTATTCTCGCAACTGCTCAGCTTCTTGCTGAGCTTCCTTCATCATTTTATGCAAGGTTCTAGTTTTTGGGTCCTTTTTCCACAAAGCTGTAGAGGCTGGAAGTTTAACCTTGACCTTTCTATTACGTTGCTTGGAGTTTAGGACCCGAATTACGCCCGAGGGTGGTGCTTCTGTTTGGACCTCTTTGCTTTCTGTTTCTTTTTTAATGCGAATAAAGGGTTGCTGTGGTCCTCTTGCCATCGGAGCGTCTTACTGTTCCATTGGAATGTCCATTTGTTCTTCAGGGCCAGATGGAACAACAGTCTGTCCCTCCACACTATTTGGAACAGTAGTTTGTTCCTCCATGTCATTTGGAACAACACCTTGTTCCTCATTATTATTTGGAACAGCAAACTGTTCCTCGGCAATAGGTCTCCTGATGGGGTTTCGACCAGCAAAACAGGTTCTTGTCCTCGGGGTTCTTGCTGCCGTGGTCCTCCTCCTTTTCCCTACGGTCTTTTGTATTCTCAGACTGGCTTTCAACATTCGAATTTGTTGCTGGGGTCTGGCTATAGTGCCCAGCAACCTCTGCTGCTTCTTTCTTAATTTCTTAATTTCCCTTGTCTCGGAAGAGGGTTTGGTCCTCAAGCTTGCTTCTTCTTCATCTGGGATATCTTCCGGCGTCCTGGGGACAGATTGTCCCTGATTGTTGTCTTCCATTTCATTATCATAACCAGGCAGGTTTTCTTCCCCTACCTTTTCTGCATGCATTTCCTCGGGTAATTCTTCCTCTGCGGGATCGTCAGGGACACCTCCTGTGCTGGAGGGCTGGCCATATTCTCCCATATTGGCCAGAACTGCTGCCAATTCCTCCTCACCTGGAGGGTCCTGCAACGGGCTACCCCCTGGCTGTGCAATTTCTTCTTCCTGATTACCCTGTTTGGTGGCCTCTTCTCCCTCAGAGTGTTCATCTCCTTGGTTTCTCTGTTCGGTGGCCATTTCTTCCTCAGAGTGCTCATGTCCTTTTTCAATTTCTCCTTCCGGCTGGTCATTCTTGGCCTCCGATTGCTCAGCATTTCCTTCGGAGAGTCCTCCTTCCAGTTCTGGAGGTTCGTCCGCAATTTTGATTGGCTGGGCCGTGGTTCCCTGAATCCTTTCCAGCCTTCCTCGTATCCGAGCCAACCGGGCTGACTTCCTTGGTCTTTCAGGTTGGTTGGGTGTGCCAGCAGGTTCTCTGGGTTCTTCTGGTTGTTCTGGCGTACCGGAGGGTTGTTTCCGTTTTGAAGCAGCATGTCTTTCTGCTGCTGGCTCCTTGCGTCTTTGTGAACGTTCCGGCATGCTGGAGGACTGTTCAAGGTTTGGGGGTGGTACAGCCAATCCCCCCTCGACTATTTCAATCAATTCCTCCCAAGTGCTTTGCTGTTGGGTGAGACTGTGGCTTACTATCAGCCGAATCAGTCTGTGGTGGCTAACAACTGCATCTATGTGCTGGGCCTTCTTCAGGCTTCAGGCCACGTCATGCAGTAGCGAATTTAAAAGTGCAGGGAGATTTATAGAGCATTTTCCTTTTAAAACAGTTAAAAGTTTTAAGTGACGAGGCCTTACCACGTCTTTTCTCCCTTCGCAAGTGATGTAACTTTGCACTGTCTTCGCCAGCTCGGTCCAGGGTTCCCCAAGTGTTGCCGGCAGAACTCCTTTCCCTTTGACTGTCAAGCTTTGGCCTTCGTCCTGGAAAATTTCCATAGCTTTTTGCAATCTTTCCTTCTTCAACGTCCATATGGGTCCAGCAGCTGGTAATCCTGAGACTTCTGCGATGATGTCCTCCGTAACCACTATCCGCTTTCCTCCTACTACAGAGTAGTTTTCCTGCAAATTCTGCAGGAATTCCAACGCTACTGCTTCGTTTGATTCTTGCAGGTGGTTGAAGTAATTCAACCATCCTGGGTTTTCCAGGATTTTGCGAGCAGTAGCGGAAACTGTCAGCTTGTGAGGTTTGCTTCGGACCGTCTTTCCGCCCATGATTCAACTAAGAAATGGAACAACAACTGTTTGCGGTATTTGCGACGTAGAGAGGATGATCGATGCCAATTTTTGGAAAGGATCACAGAGCATGCAACGAAAAAAGGATCGTGGATGGCAATCTCCGTAGGATGGAATCATCATATTGTTAAACCATGCCATTCCTTCGTACATTATCTTGCCCGAATGGTGTGCAGCCATGTAATCCATGGAGTAATGAGGTTACCTCCCCCCCTGCGATCTGATAGGCTACCCCCAGCCGTCAAAGAAAGGAGCAGCAGCCAGTCGGGGGTCAAATCATAAAGTACAGCATATGGAATTATGCCATGTTGTAAAAAAACAATGAAATGCCGAAACCGAGGCAAAAAGGTAGATCGCGTTTTATATAAGAGCCTGCGTGATATAATGAGGAACCGGGGGATTGGACGTCTGTCAAATGTACGAAGTCTCCAGTAGTCATTGTCAGTTCCGTTTCCATGATCGGTGGTAATAAATATTCATGCGATATATATATCGGGGTGTGACATATGATTTATGCAAAGGATATAAGAGACAGAAAGATTTAATATCATACCTGTTGGTGTAAATATTACGACTTCGATGCCATTAACAGAGCTCTGCTTCCAACAGGTGTTCATAACCTTGGCAGAGTTGTTTATTTCACCCTCCGGAACCATGATCCTTTGTGTATATTCTGAAGAGTGCTTTGTCAAAATGCAGGCCATTATGCCGGCTTGGTAACCAGATACTCATAATGCCATTCACAAGGTAGGCACGAAATGTGGTCAGGCCGGCTCGTGATGAGACCCCCTGTTCCAAGGTTTGCTTGTTAATTTACCTTCGGACCATATCCTTGGTGTGGTGGTCGTAATGGGAATGCCACTTCACTTCCATCCTTATGATCATGGTAGGCTGGCTCTGAATGAGACCCCCTATCCTGCATTTGACAATTTTCATATTTTGTTTTTGTTTTTCTTTTGCAGAGCACCTCTCTTTTTTGTTTATTTCCACATGAGGGTGGTTCCGCACTCCTTAAGAGTGGGGAATGGTGGAAGAAGTCTTATAATCCCAACAGACAGATATAAATCGTTTGCTCTTATTCCTTAGTAATAATCAAGAAAGATTTTAGGGAAATCGTCATGATAAAAATCACCAAACTAGGGTTCGGGAATAAGACAATGACAATGAAGATGAAAAGTTAATGTCCCTCCTCTTGTCCTCTTATACATACTGGCTTCATAGTAATAGCGATTTATGATATGCTGATTTCCGTATATCATGGTTTATATTCATTGCATAAATTCATTGTTGTATCTAGAAGATTTAGGAGACCATGGTCGCAAAGCATCCCAATAAGGGCAAAAACATGCCGATGGCATTCTTTGAGAGAAGAATCCATTCGTAAGATACCATTTCTTTGAGAGGAGCAACGAAAAATCACGAATGTTGTTTCTTCTGAGAAAGGAACAACAGAGACACTCAAATGTTGTTCCTTTTCGCAAAGGATCAGTAAAAACACACAAGTGCTGTTCCTTTTCGCAAAGGATCAACAAAAACATACAAGTACTGTTCCTTTTCCCAAAGGAACAGCAAAAACATGCACGTGCTGTTCCTTTTCGCAAAGGAACAACAAAAACACACAAGCGCTGTTCCTTTTTGAAAAGGAACAACAAAGTCACACAAGTGCTATTCCTTCTGAGAAGGAACAACAAAATCTCACAAGTGTTGTTCCTTTTTGCAAAGGAACAGCAAAAATACGCAAATGCTGTTCCTTTTGAAAAGGAACAGCAAAACCACACAAATGCTGTTCCTTTTGGAAATGAACAACAAAACCACACAAATGTTGTTCCTTTTGAAAAGGAACAACAAAAACACGCAAGTGCTATTCCTTTTGAAAAGGAACAGCAAAATCACACAAATGTTGTTCCTTTTGAAAAGGAACAACAAAATCACACAAATGCTGTTCCTTTTGAAAAGGAATAGCAAAATCATGCAAGTGTTGTTCCTTTTGAAAAGGAACAGCAGAATCACACAAATAACGTAGCAAAAATACTGAGAATGCAAATAGAGAATCCAAAGAGCATATATACAGGATGTTATGTACAAGTTATGAAAAAAATGAATTGCCTAAGTTATAGGTGAGGAAGATTTCGCTTCCTCTCCTAAAATTTCCAAATCAGTATCTTGTCGTAGCTGCTGACAGAAGGATTCCCGAGTGAGTGGCTTTCGATAGAGACGAACTTGGTGGCCATTTACTTTGAATGCATATCCAGAACCGTCAATTGTGATCAGGGTAAGGGTACCATTGTCATGTACCTTTTGGATTTTGTATGGTCCTAACCATCGAGTCTGGAGTTTCCCCGGGAAGTCCTGAAACCGAGAGTCGTATAACAGAGCCCAGTCTCCTTCATGAAAGACTTTATTCTTAATAAGTGCATCATGCCACTTAGCTCGCTGCTATTGAATTAATGCCGTGTTTTGTAATGCAGAGAGCCTAATTTCGTCCAATTCATTAATCTGTTGTAGTCGATTGATTTGTGCCTCACTCAGATCTAGGCCGACTTCCTGTGCAGTTCGTAGCGTTTGGATTTCGAATTATATGGGGAAGATTGGTTGTTTTCCAAACACTAATTGATAAGGCGAATAGCCTGTCGTACTTCTCCATGTGGTTCTATAGGCCCACAGTGCCTCAGGTAGCCAAGTGGCCCAATCACGCCTATGCGATGCAATAGTTTTTGTTAAAATTGATTCTATTACCTTATTACTAATTTCTACTTGCCCATTTGCTTGCGGATGGTATGGAGTAGTGATCTTATGTTGGACATGATAATTGTTAAGTGTTGCAGCTAATTTATTTCCAACAAATTGTGGTCCACCATCTGTGATTACTTCTCTCGGAAGTCCATAACGTACAAACAAATAGAACAAGAATTGTATTACCGAGTCCTCTGTAGCCTTAGGCAATGATTCAGCCTCGACCCATTTAGTAACATAGTCTGTCGCCACCAGAATGTATGTCCTCTGATTTGATGGTGGATTAATGGGCCCGACGAAGTCGAGAGCCCAT
>APFE030062565.1:5753-20905 GCA_000404065.3 Pinus taeda
CAGAGTCATCTTTTAAGCTCTTTTCTGACTCCTAAAAACTGAAAAGATTGCCGAGCGTTTCTTTTACACTCGTTAAAACGGAATTAAAAGACGGTCCCCTTATAGCCCTTTTCTGACCGTAAAACAGGAAAAGATTGCCGGATTTTTGTCGTTTCAAATTCGATATTGGAAATAAAATGACGTGTCCTTGATCGCTTTTTACTTTTCAGGTCAAAGACACTAACTATGAAAATATCCTTGGTCGCAAGATCAAGCGGTTCTCCTAGGTATTATTTTATACTTTTTCGGCCTTAGGAGACACAACTTTACGAAAAAGTTCAATCTGGAGTCTTCTAAGTTTTTCAGACTCTCTAAATATGAAAAGCGCCGAGTTTCTCCTATACTGGACTCGTTAAAATTTCACAGTAAAGGACCTTTTCTATTACAAACAGGAACGGACCACTCCTTCTTAGGGTTCGCATCAAAAACTAAGTTGGACTCATCCGAAGGATGAGCTTACAAACAAGCATATGTTATCCTCCTCAAGCTTGTAAAAAATAAAGAGGTACTTGCCAGAAATGGTGGGGGAAAAGTGAGAAGAATGAGCCTATTTGATATCCCTTTTGTCTCAGAAAAAACCTTACTGCCACTCTTGAACACGACACTTATTCATTCGCCTGGGTTGAGAAATCCCTTGCCTCACAGTTGACCAAAATCATTGACATTCTTTAGCCGGGTTATGGGAGTCGACTTTGAGTCATTCGTCACCAAACCATCTGTTGTGTCGTTATGTGTTCAAGAGGTCTGAAACAAAACATTCAACTGCAAAATACCTATCATCCATTTTATCATCCTTGAGTCAGTCCTTACAACAACATTTCTTCAACTTGAACTATGATTTCGTGTTGTGGGCTTGCCTGTGACAGGTCGCTTTCTATCAACATCAGCACATTATCTAGAGAGTTGACTTAGAAATCATCAGTACCTTGAAGTCTGCATGCATCAATGGCAGGTTTCTGGCCTTCGACGTCAGTTTTCATCATTGACTTGCGATCGAAGGATTCCATGAAATGTTCGACATCGACTCATTCATTCACATCTCATGGATTGTGCTGGTTACTTTGAGAACCATTGACATTACTGGTGGTCTCTCTCACGCTTGTTAACAGTTTACATCATTGACTGGTAATCAAGTGGTTTCTACCATGTTCGACATTGACTCATTTATTCGCATGGCTAGAATCGTACCAATTCGGGAAGTAGAGATGAAGACCCTGGATCTAATCTCCACCATCCAGGCTGCGAAGAGTTTTGTATTCATTATATCGTAGACCAATCATAAACAGATGCCTGCGCCCATACTGTGTCTACATGAGTCTATGATTATGATGTACTATGAAATCATTCTTGTATCAGAGTAGTAGTTAGTTTGTTAGTTAAAGTTTTTGATCTGAGAATGGGAATGCCTACCTCAGCGATGATATAATCTTATACATGTATTTTGTGTTGAAAATTGCAGGCTCTCACTGGGCTCTCCACAAGATAATCCTCGAAATGATAAAGTACTTCACCCTTCCTAGATGATATAAAACCCTTATCTATTACAGGCTTCACACTTTAGGGGGCAATCTGTTACACTGAAATTTGTCACCATGACTATCTGCAGTTAATATGCCTCCATCAACAGTCATATTATCCTCCTTGGCAAGCCTCATACCTCTGCTCTCCATGTCAAACTTCAAAAAGAGAGAAAGTCACTTAAAAACATGTTTATCTCTGGTACGCAGGTTCTCTCTACCTTGCCTGCGTGTACGCATCCCAAACACACTGTACCTACGTACTTGTACGCTCTGTAAGTCAAGAGATGGGTGCGTACTCCTGTAAAGGTCAAAAGGCGTGAGTTTCATCTTAAAAAAGTTACTTGTGGTCATTTATAGAGCATTCTAGAAGATTGTTTGACGTGTATTGAGCACCTCCAGATGGTTCATGCATCCCTAGGAAAGAGGAACTTATCCCATCAAGAGAGGAGCTACCCCATCCAAAAGAGGGAGTATCCCATTGATGTTGAACCTGAATAACTTCCTCTAGAACACTATAAATACAGGCATTGGGCCAAGAGGAGGGGAGGTTGAAAGCTGAACATTCCAAAGGGTAGATGCTGCTGGAATTAGGACTTCCTTGTAAAGCTTGTGAGGAGAGATTACCATCCTTTCTTGTTTCATTTGGAAGTGGGTGAGCTTGTCAAAGTAGAGGAAAACTCTTGCTGGACCCTGGGAGGAACTTGCACAACACCAAGGCTCAGGTTGTAATGGTTTCTTTTGTTTCCTTAATACAAATAAGTCCATTCTTCTCAATGATTTGTTGTTAATGAATTGTTTCATATACTCCTTGGTCTATATGTTGAATATGTTTTGTTTTATGGAATATTCAGGTGTTATGTAATCGTTTGATTGTTAGTGAATGCAGGTTTCGAAGTGAAGGAGGAGCTCATCTGGATCGACGAGGCTAGACTACTACAACAATGTTGGACTACAGGTAGGATCTAAAACACTTGGTTTCTCGTATGATAAATGCCTGTTTAGAGAAGGATTGCTCTTAATTGTCTTGTTTGTCACTAGAAAGTCTTAGGCTTCTAGGGAGGTTGGTTTTTTTCGCAAGATTAACTTTTTCTGCATGACACTGCTTATCCATAAAAGTCTGGCAAAGGCGACTGAGTTTAGACTGGGACAATTTACATGGTTTCTCTAGAAACTCTCTAAGGGAAATGGGGGTGAGGTCCTGATTGGGCTGAAACTGAAGCATCTCATTGATTGAGTCTACAATGATTGTGAAGAGAATAGTTTGATTGGGGGACATTACTGCTCTGAGGTTGGGATCATAATTGGCATGACACTGATGGATAATGTCAGAGAAAATGCGCATAGAGGGGAGAAAGTATACTGGGAGATTTGATTCCCAAAGTCCTATGGTATCATAGCCATTCAAGTAATTGTCCCGACATTGGAAAAATACTTTCAGGTGGTCTTGGTGAGTATCAAGGTCTTTTATTTGAAAATCTTTATCTGCTAAGGGCAGATAATCCAAATCATGGTGAGGGGTAGTGATAGGTGCTACACTGAGGGCCGCGGGGGTTTCCATTCTGGTTCTTGTGGATTCAGATAGGAAACTGGGTTGTTTATGTGAAATTGGTGAAACAGAGGGTCTTGGGAAACTTGAATTCTTAATGTAGTAACAGAATTATGGTGAAATTTGGGTTTTTTCCAATTAATTGCAGAGGAAAGCAAGTATTCATAGGGTTTCTGGATGGACACTGGTAAATACTTGTTTTTAATGATGGGCAATGGAATGCAGGCTCACTGGGTGTGAATGGAAGACTTGGAGTGGCGTCGACTGCAAGTTTGGGGGTGGCTAACGGTAGGGTGCACAAGCTGGTTGATTTTCAACGTTCAGGTTGCTGCATGCATGCATTCGTAGAATAGGACGACAAGCTGATTATCTTTGTTTTTTACACAGAGTCAACTTTTGGTGAGTTCAGAATTTGGACAGGTGGCATCAGCAGGCAAAAGATTTTATGTTTTGTCGGTAGCAGGAGGTGGTAAGAGGTTTTCATCGCACTGCTAATGGAGGGGAGGTGGTATTTGGGCGCAACCGCACGATTCCATACAATGATCAACATGTGGCGACGATACTGTTCAGAAAACTGCTTGCCATCGTGCACTAAAGTTCGGTCGTGGAGGCCAGTGCAATATGCACGACAATCGTCGGATCCGTGGGGTCCAATCGAACGACTATCGAGGAGGTGAGGTGGCGGAAGTTTAATGGAGGGTAGGGCCAACATAATTAAGGTTTTTTTAATTACATCGGGGGCGATGTGATTGGTTACAGAGTTATTAATTAATCCTAGTGACTAATTAATCCTCATGGAAAGGATCAGGCTCTTAATTAACTATAAATTGGTTAATTAATCCTGTTTATTGACTATATTATGGTTATATTTAACTGAGGGGTGGGATATATAAGAATTTTGGGTTTTTTCATATTTATAATAATATGGGAGTGGGTAAATTTTATAGGGGAATTATATAATAATTACATTAGTGGTTAATATGACTATGAATACGAAGTGCGCTAATTTCGAAACATTTTGATGTATATTTAGAACTTAGGTTAAGTGAACATGGGGGTTTATATGGAAATATTTTAATTTCCCTAAGTAAAATAGGATTTTACATAGGAAAAACTTTATTAGGGAAATGAATACTTATGAAGGGGGGTGAATATTGATGAAGGGATTTAAGTACTTAGGCATTATAAATTATTGGGCCGAGGGTTCGGTCCCTCCAATAGTCAGAGAAATGCTCTAAGCCCCTCTAACTTGATAAATACCTTGGCACTTTAGGGGAAATTAGTGAAAATTTAGGGGAAATGAGTAGGGAAGTTAATTATTTTTTATTTTACTTGCTTGATGTGCCTTTCATGGGATACATGTCTTTGCCTTGTGATGACAGTAAAATATTTACACATTTAGACTTATCATTCACCACATATTATTTCGACAATCATCGTCTACCTACCCTACCTACTTAACCTAGCATTTTTACTTCTTTATTAGGGTGCTCTTAGACTAGCAAACCTTATCAAACAATCTTTTCTTTTACATGGTGGTGCCTATCTAAGTCTACACTTATTACATCCAAGGGCTCAGATTAAACTGTTGAGCTCATTTTTTCACTCTACCTATCTACTTATCTGCCAAGATTACACTGTTTGATCAGATCTTATTTTCTATTTCTACAACATGAAATTGAAAATATGAACTAGCCAAGCTTAAGTTGTTTGACTATTCATGCATTGTGGCATAAGTGACAAGTTGCACACAATTTTATTATACAAAAGTAAAAAGTAGTGGCATTTAGACTTACACACTTTCCTAGTCTTCCTTTTTGTTGGGGTTCATTTTCTTTCATTTTTTGACCTCTTTTTATTTCTTTTCACCCTTTTTTTTCTTTTAGGGTTACCCTCTTTGCATTTTTTAAATTTTTTGATTTTTTACAAATATGGAAAACCTTTGCAACAATTAAAGGTATAAACATATTACAAAGCTAAACCAAGTCAATCATGATATATGACACCTATTGGAATAGGGGCATAACACCTATCTTCCAAAAACTTGAAGGGGAATACTCTCTTCATTATGTCTTTGTATCTAGCCTTGATGTAAGGCTCATAGTACTCCCTATCAATATCCTGACCTTTGTTCCTTTTTTCACCCACATCTGGAATACTTGTAGCCTCTGAGATGACAGCTGGTGATATCTTGAATGTTATTCCGGCAAGGGTTACTTCATTATTACGCAAATGTGTCATAAACAACCTTGCCAACTCATGATGAAATTTGACTCTTTCTATCATTTCACAAAAATCAAAGCATGACTGGTGTTTAAAGCAAGAAATGGCAAGTGGACAGGCTTGCAACTCCCTCAAACTAGTGGGCTCCTCTTTGATAATCCTTCCACCTTTATGAGGATTCCTTTGATGTATGTTTCTCTCCCTGGAACTGTCACTAAGGGTGTCTTCTTGAAACTCATACTCACTGTCTCTTTCCATTGCTTTTGGTGGTTGTGAACACTTGTGGTCAATGATGGGAAGGGTGGATGAAATAAAGATGAGTATGAAGATATTTTTACTGATGAGTAGGGTTTTAGGGAGTGTGAATTGGATTTATAGGGTTTGGGGATAGTGTAAGTGGGAATGTGGGAATGGGGAAAATGTATAAGGGGAATGGGATTTAGGAAATACGTAAATGGGAATGGGGTTTGGTCTAGGGAATAATGACAAGTATAGGGTAAGTAAAACAATGGAGAGATGATGAGAACTAAGGTTTCACCCTAGAGGCTAAGGTTTTAATTTTAAAAATGCTAAATACCAAGCTTAGCAATCAAAACCCTAGATCATAAGATAGGAGTAATGTACTTACTTGTTAGAGAGAGGAACTAAAGATTTTGAGGTGAATTGGCAACTTGGGAGAGTTTTGGGCTTGGATGGATAGATGTGCAGTGCCTCACACAGATGCGCAGTGCCTCCTAGATGTGCAGCGCCCATGCAATTTTACGCTGGAAAACCCTGCTAGGTGCGCAACGCCTCCTAGATGCACAGTGCCAGCCTCAGATGCGTAGCACCAGTCATAATTTCTCCAAAAACGCAGTAACTGCACTCTTTTGCTCAATGACACTTAAAAATCACCTCTTAGCTCTCTTTTTAGCACTTTGAATTCAACATTAGCATAATGAAATGATCAATAGAGATATGGATTTATATGGCTTTCACTTTTTGATTTTTGATGGTGAAAACCTACTTTTATAATGTCTGTGTGCTTTTTCAAATACTCTGTTTTTTGATGCTTGGTCTTCTTGCTTTGATAGGTGGATTGATGCTCAAATTCTTTGACTTTTGCAATGGTAGGTACTTGGAAATAGCACCGGGTGACCAGGGGTAGCATGGAACCATTTATTACATATGAGAACGATAAAATTACATCAAATTTAAATATGAAATACAAATGCTCTATTTTCACCTCAAAACTAGTTTTGAGGTGAGAACTTCATTAAGATTACAAATGAACAAATTTTGACTTGTTTGATCGTTATTAACCTCCTCATGTCTTTGCTAACCATTATTAGCAATAATCACTAAAATTTGACAATGGAGGAAACCCTAGACCTAATGAGACCAAAACCTTATGTAATTGATGAATTAGACTGAAAATGAGCATAAACCATTGAATGAAAGGTATGAAAGGAGGTCAGCAAGTACATATCATGAGGGAAAAAATGAAATGAACCTTACCATCAGTAGATCCATGACCTAATGGAATGCAACCTCATCAGAATGGGACTCCTACTATGAAATGCAAAAGAGTAAATTTTGATCATTGATGACAGTGTGAAGACACTGACACTAACATTGGCTCCAATGGGGATGGCAGCTCCTTGGAGTTGCCAAGAACCATAGATTTCTGGGAACATGTAGACTAGTGCCTCATCCATTGGGCAATACGGTCAAGACACTTCAAAAATTGAAACTGACATTATGAAAACTGACTCAAGACTCAAACTAACTCTAAAACTGACTGAACCATGCTCACTTCTGTGAGCTTATTAATCACACCCTACTCTAAGTAATTATTCTAGTTGTTGTTTGAATTCTCTGCAAGTGCTTATTTATCAGCAAGAAGATAGAACTACTAAAAGGCAACTCCCATGAAAACTTGTAAATAGACCCAAATTTTCCCAGATTGAATAGTACAAATTCTCTATCTGACTCCAAAAATACTGCATAAGGATCTTGAAATTCATATGCACTGGGACTTAGCTCATCAAATGGATTATTTTTCTTCTCCTCATGCCATGAATGCAAACTTTCATCTGAACTTTGTGATGAGACTCCTGCTGAAAATGACAAAGAAACCACCTGCTAGATCAAGTTTGTATCAATATTTTTTCCAAGCTCAAAGTTAGCTAATGGAGAAGGACTTTGACTGCAGATATCATCCAACACATCAACTATTGGGTCCTGAAAAACTTGAAAAGATTGTTGCAACTCATTTTCTATTGTTTCCAATGAGATTGCATGATTTTCTACAGGGTGCTCATTTGAAGATATACTATGCAAATTTCCCTTGAAAAACTGAAATAATTCAAAACAGAATGGTACGAAATCATCTTGCATAATTTGGTCATATGTTCTAGCTTCCAAATTTTCATCTGCGACTAGACATTCAATGGCATTCAGGGGTTGCAAATCTAGATATGAGAAGTCTTGAACAATGATTTCATTTCCCTCTAGATGTTCCAGATCAAAACGTATTGACGGTTGATTTCTGATTGCACGAAAGTTGTCTCTGATGAACTGAAACGAAGAAAAACAAAAAGGCAAATATCCTTCACTTACTTCAACATTTGCTGCACTTTCCTCCTCACTTCCATAGCTGATATGCAATGGTTGATCATTGTATTCGAGCTGCTGAAAGTGAACTTCCTCCTTCCACAAACCAGCTGCTGATTTTTCTGCAAGACTAGCTTCTGTTTGGAGAACATAATCATCATCATAATGATCAAACTTAGGCAAATCATTAGTATAAAACACATCATCGAGCATACATTTCAGATCAACAGATCTCTCTTCTGCAAGCCGATCTATAAAATAATCATTATTTGATCTATGACAACTAGGATAAGAAATAAAATGTTTTGGATCAACCACTTGTTCTTCTTCAATCAGTGAGCCATGGTCTTGAACATCAGACTCTTTCCTTGTGGTGATCTTTTGCATCATCTCTTCCACTGCACTTACCAAAATGTCTAGCTTTACCTCTAAAGATTTCGATTCCTCTGGATCTATGTTCTTCATCTATTCTTCCTTCAACTTTGCTCTTTTGATCAGTAGATTATCCTCTACATCTATTGCACTGTTTTGCATCTCTTCAAGTGTTGCAAGGTTCCTTTCCCTCAGTTGAAACTCCATTTTCGGATCAAAGGATTCTGGGTAGTGTAAGAGAGCGGATCTAGGAGGAGGTCTTATATTAATAGGCATTGAACAATAAACTTGGTTAAATCTAGTAGAAAATTGTTGTACTGTCTCCCCTGACAGTCTTTTCAGCTGGTTATACTCTTCTAGAATCAAGAAAGGGTTCTGTCTGATCATCCACTTGTCGAGGAAAACTTTGATGAACTGCTAGAAATCTAAGATGCTCACATCACGCAGGGTTTTGAACCAACTCTTGACTTTGCCTTGCAAAGAAAGAGCAAAAAATCTAATACTGACATCTTCTTCATCAAATTCAACAAGGTCAAGAAAAGACTCAAAATTCAATACATGTCCCTCAACAGTGATGGTGTCACATTCACCATCAAATCTTGGTAGATATAGGTAATGATTTTTAGGGAAAGCATGGGATATAGGAGGTAAAATCAAAGGCTTGTATCTATCTGGAATTTTACAAGGTATAGGAGTATGTACAGAAGGTGTAGAATCAGTCTTGGTCTTTTGAGGCCCATCAATTTGAAGATGGTCATCATAAGATTCGGAAGAAAGGTCTTGATCAAGATCAAAGGCATGCGAACATTTTGTATTCACAATCTTCAAAGGGAATGAATCAAATGCAGGTCTAGGATCTTTTCTCAAATACAGTATACTTTGTAAAGCCTTCTTGATGTTCTCGGGAAAAGAGAAGAAATAATTTATAACAAATAACATGATGTCTTGGATGAAATTCTAACTTGAATACCTGATCTTTCCATATTGTCCTTTCATGTTTCTACTGGTCAGGTTCATCCTCCAGTGGAGTCCTTGGATCTGATATCAAAACTGATTTAGAGTCGCCAGGTGAATGATTTCAGCCTTCCGATGTCTGATCGTTGTCCACCATCAACAATCAGATCTAAACTTGATACATTTTGCTGAGGAACATAAAACTAGGCTCCCTAGAATGGTCGCCACTATGTTAGAGCCTAGATTGACCTCAGGCTAAAAGAAGGAAATCCTGGAATAACCATAAACCAAGCTTAACCTCGTAGCTAGCCCTACCAGGTCAGGAGAGGGCTCTCTCCTTGTGAATCTCAGTCAAGATGACTGGATCAGATATGGATTTTAGGCTAGGTATAGTAGCTATAGGGTTTTTGATTGATTTTATTGGTTTTGTTGCTTGATCAAATAGAGCAGGGAGCTTTGGGTCGGGGAAATCAAGTCAGGATGCAAGGTGTTCTATGGGGTGAGGTAGGTAGGTGTTTTGGAACTCGAAATTGAGTGAGATGAGAGGTCTAAGACTAGTGAGGAGCTGAGGAGGGCATGCAAAGACTCAAACAGTAGAAAAAATAAAAAACTGAATGGTTTCCCAAGGCAAAGCACTGTAAACAATGAATTCTACCTATTTATCTTGATATCATTCAGCTAGAAGCAATGAATTAGATTTTTGCACATATAAAACATGAGAAAAACTGATAACAGAAGAAGAAATTATGAAAAAACACCATACCACAAGTATCCCATAAAAATAGCTACAAATCCTAGTTTATTTCCTTGCCAAACCACTGATAAAGGTGTACAATGTAGCTCAGAGCATCCAAGAGAGTCCAACCTTTGCTAATGATAGAAAAAATACATAATATAGACATAAAACCACCTATGATAGCCATCAGGGGTTGAAACCAAGAGAAAAGGAGTTGTTACAACCATTTCCAAACAGGGACCAGGAATATAGGCAGTAGAACAACTTGCCTCTATAAGCATGGAAACTAATTCATTGGCCCCCAAACCACCTCAAACTGATGAATCTACCCTCTAAGATCATTTCACTATTAAATTTACATACCAAGGCATTAATTACAATCATAAAATAATCCATGAAGAGAGAGAAAATCAACTAGCAGCGAAAGTAAGCGAAAATTTGATTTTTTGGCAAACTAGCCAAATTCGCAGCGCCACTGGCCAGATCTGCAGCGCCACTTTGCACCCACTTTTGGATGCCTTCCCATTAGCCAAATTGAGAACAATATAGCTTATTGGAAAGGTCTCCTTGTTGAGTTTCTGGAACATGTTGAATTTTCGTATTTGGAGGTCATTTGCCCTGTCAAAAGTGAAATCTCCCAAGGCTGCTTCTGTGTATCCAAAAAGAGGTAGAGATGTCATTTTTTGGTAGTTTTTTGACCTTTTGGTGACCTAGTTTTGCCCCAAAATTGCTAACATTTTCTGGGTTTGATGCTCTCATCATGATGAATCCAAATATGTAAGCCTTTCTTCCCAAAAGTGCTCCAGGGAAAAGCACAATGCTAGTGACGCTACGCATCTAGGCCAATTTCCTGTTTTCAAAATTTTGAAATTTGAAAAAGACAAAAAATCATCAAAACTTGCCTAGATTTGGTATGGGACACCACCATTAGTTGCTTTGATGGGCTATTGAGGCTTCAGCCAAGATTTTCAACTTATCTTGCTCATTTTTGCTCTTTAAAGACTTCCTCAACCTAGCTTTAAGCTTCTTGATCCTCATGTTATAGATTTTGTTTCTGATCAAGTAATGGCAGGCCATGTGGCAAAGCATCTTCTTATCCTTGTTTTCCTTCTCAATCAACCCCTCAATATGTCTGTTGACTCTCTCAAGATAAATTTCCCTAGCATTCTCAATTTCTTTAGCTTTTGACTTTTTGCTTTGCCTCTTCGCTTCTTGGTCACTTGGCCTCTTTGCATCTTTGTTTTCAGTATCTCAAGCTCCATGTGATCTTCTTTGTCACTCAGCTATTTGTTTTCCTATTCCAAGTACTAATGACAAACTTGGCTCTCTCAAGGTTATTTGACAAAGCTTGAATTTGAGCCTCCCTCTCTTGAATAATAATGTCCTTGACAGTTTCTTCATCTTGAGCTTTTAGGTCAATGATATCATCTCCATGATGAGTAAAATGTTGTTGTGGCTCCTCATGCTCAATGAGATTAAAATCTCTTTCTTGCTCATCACTAAGATCCTCCTCTTGCATCTTTTTCTTTCCCTTACTTTCACCCTTGCTTTGCTGCTCAACCTGTACCTATTTTGCTGAAGAAGAAGGCAAAGCCCCTTCCACACGTTGTGGAGATAGCATTTTCCTATGGCCTGATGATGAAGACGATACCCCTTCCACAACCGGTGGAGATAATACTCGCCTAGCAGCTGTAAAAAGTTCCCTAATCCCCTCTTATATGTCACAAACACTGACACTCCAACAGTTTCAATCTCTTTGACCTTTTCATGTCCTGAAGGTCCACCTTCTTCATGATGTGCTGATGAAAATATTTGTGGGCCTTTGAACATCTCATGAGAAATGGAATTCTCCCATGGCATGTTAAGAAGGTTCAGCTGATGTAGAACAATGATTTTAATCAAAGAATAATGGAAAATTCTATTCAACTGCTGGGGGTCTGGCTTCCTCTTTACAATATGTGCCATCTTCTCAATGGTTTTGAACATGAAGTAAGGGATATTCATCATTCTTACTCTAGTGAAATGCATCAGAAGTCTAATGTGGTAGGCATACAACCGGGAGAACCTACCTTCACAAGTGAAGTACTTGATAATGATTTTCATCAATGGAGAAAACTTGTCTTCCAAAAACTTGAAGGGGAATACTCTCTTCATTTTGTCTTTGTATATAGCCTTGATGTAAGGTTCATAGTACTCCCTATCAATATCCTGACCTTTGTTCCTTTTTTCACCCACATCTGGAATACTTGTAGCCTCTAAGATGACAACTGGTGATATGGTGAATGTTATTCCAGCAAGGGTTGCTTCATTATTGTGCAAATGTGTCACAAACAACCTTGCCAACTCATGATGAAATTTGAATCTTTCTATCATTTCACAAAAATCAAAGCATGACTGGTGTTTAAAGCAAGAAATGGCAAGTGGACAAGCTTGCAACTCCCTCAAACTAGTGGACTCCTCTCTGATAATCCTTCCTCCTTTATGAGGCTTCCTTTACTATATGTTTCTCTCCCTGGAACTGTCACTAAGGGTGTCTTCTTCAAACTCATACTCATTATCTCTTTCCATTACTTTTGGTGGCTGTGAACATTTGTGGTCAATGATGGGAAGGTTGGATGAAATAAAGATGAGCATGAAGATATTTTTATGGATGAGTAGGGTTTTAGGGAGTGTGAATGGGATTTATAGGGTTTGGGGATAGTGTAAGTGGGAATGTGGGAATGGGGAAAATGTATGAGGGGAATGGGATTTAGGAAATAGGTAAATGGGAATGGGGTTTGGTCTAGGGAATAATGGCAAGGATAGGGTAAGTAAAACAATGGAGAGATGATGAGAACGAAGGTTTCACCCTAGATATCAGGGTTTTAATTTTAAAAATGCTAAATACCAAGCTTAGCAATCAAAACCCTAGATCATAAGATAGGAGTAATGTACTTACTTGTTAGAGAGAGGAACTAAATATTTCGAGGTGAATTGGCAACTTGGGAGAGTTTTGGGCTTAGTTGGACAAATGCACAGCACCTCACATAGGTGCGCAGATACGCAACACCCATGCAATTTTACACTGGAAAACCCTGCCAGGTGTGCAACACCTCCCAGATGCACAGTGCCAGCCTCAGATGTGCAGCGCTGGTCAGAATTTCTCCAAAAACACAGCAACTGCACTCTTTTGCTCAATGTCACTTAAAAATCACCTCTTAGCTCTCCTTTTAGTGCTTTGACTTCAACATTAGCATAATGAAATGATCAATAGAGATATGGATTTATATGTCTTTCACTTTTTGATTTTTGATGATGAAAACCCACTTTTATAATGTCTATGTGCTTTTTCAAATACTCTATTTTCTGATGCTTGGTCTTCTTGCTTTGATAGGTGGATTGATGCTCAAATTCTTTGACTTTTGCAGTGGCAGGTACTTGGAAATATCACCAGGTTACCAAGAGCAGCACGAAACCATTTATTACATATGAGAACGATAAAATTACATCAAATTTAAATATGAAATACAAATGCTCTGTTTTCACCTCAAAACTAGTTTTGAGGTGAGAACTTCATTAAGCTTACAAATTAACAAATTTTGACTTTTCTGATCGTTATTAACCTCCTCATGTCTTTGCTGATCATTATTAACAATAATCATTGAAATTTGACGATGGATGAAACCCTAGACCTAATGAGATCAAAACCCTATGTAATTGATGAAATAGACTGAAATGAGCATAAACCATTGGTTGAAAGGTACAAAAGGAGGTCAACAAGTACATATCATGAGGGAAAAACTGAAATGAACCCTACTATCAGTAGATCCATGACCTAATGCAATGCAACCTCATTAGAATGGGATTCCTAGTATTAAATGAAAAAGAGTAAATTTTGATCACTAGTGGCAGTGTGAAGACATTGACACTAACATGTTCTTTGCTTCTCCAACTGAAATTTTTCTTGGTTACCTGCTTGTTGGACTATCTCTTTTAGCACAATAGGGACTCTTGTAGTTTTTCTTAACCAACCTTCCAATATCACTCAGATTTGCAATAAACTAATGATTTATCTTCTTTGATATATTACAACAATCCTCGAACCATGATAATAAAAATTGGAGATAGAGAGACCTTATAGATAATTTGATTGGTTTTCTTTAGAAATATTCTTTTTCTGCAAATTAGGTTTTATGGTTTAAAGTCTTTTATTTTGGTTGTGTGTTTTCCTTTCCTAACAAGATAGCATATAGGTGTGCAAGTGTGATTTCATTTCATTGAAGATAATGTAGAAGTGCACAACTAACCTATATTTTCATGTCATTTTCCTTTCAACAAGTTATTTCTTGCAATTACAATTTTTATTTAGCATAGATTAGTCAACTTGGTCTATGTACATCTATCTTTCATTTCAGTATTTCCACCTACATAGAAATCAATGAGAGAAAGAGATAATTCCTACTACACATAGAGTGTCGACAATTCTTAAGTTTCTACAAACACCAGGTTAACAATTAACGTTAAATCCCTTTTGAGTTGCAACATTGTTTTAGAAATACTTAGGGCCATCAATCTCGAAGGAATTTCAAAATGCTAAAGTTGATGAAGGCCCCTATTTTGTAGTAGTGAAATACTTCATGCCACATATAAGTGTTTTCCATCATTTTTTTTCAATACAAAATTGATGTTGTAAGGTAATTTCATTACACTGTTTAGTGCATTTTTCTTCACCCTGCTATCCCATGATAAATCTTTTCATGTCAATAGTTTCTTCCAACATTTGAAAATTTATGATTTCTTGATAGTTCACGTAATGATGGAAGGATCCCAATGTTTTTCCTCTTCAATGTCATTTAAAAGTGACTAAACAAATGATCAATATGGTCATGAGTGTGCTCAACAAGAAGGACACCAACTTTTACCTTTTGAAATATTCCCAATCCAACAAGCATGCTTAGATATCCTAATGTAATTTGATTTTTTTTCATGACCAGTGTTGTCTAATTGTAAATACACAACTTGAGGAATATTAGTGGACCAATGAGTGAGCACATGACGAATTATGGTGATGGTAAAAGTTGCATCGTTATAAATACTTGGAGTTATGAAGTAAATCCTTGGGAACATTTTTCTATTAAAAACCATACAATCAACCAAGTGAAATTGAACATAATTTCCATCTTGTAAT
>APFE030062568.1:0-28284 GCA_000404065.3 Pinus taeda
TAGGGTATGAAACAACACTTTTAGGGGTTAAAGAGCCCTTGGTTTATTGACATATATGATTGGGGTTGAAGTGCCCAAATATGTCTATAACAATAAGTCAAAGGAAGAAATCTTAAAGGAGCAGATGTTCCATCTTCTTCGACTTGACATGTTTGGTTTGGTGAAAAATCTGAATTATCCATTACAATTTTGTGCAATATTTCTATGGCTACCACTGTGTGAGCTCGTGCTTTTCATGTGTTGGTGTTACCATTAATAGCTTTGATTTTTCCATGTTAGGGCCCAACCCTAAACCCCTTATTTATGTAATAGGGTCGAGTCATAATTATAGTTAGTTAAAGAGTCAATAAAGCCCATATTAATAATTGTAAGTGGTTGACCCACATTTAAAGAAAGGACCACAGTTAGTTACAAATGGGCCATGGTATTAAATAGATGGTATTAATAAGAACCATGGTACTGACCCATGGTATTGCATGTATGAATCCTATATAAAGGATAGAGACTCCCTTTTAGGAGAGTCGTGTCTTATTTTGTAATTGAACCCAGCTCTATTGGAGCTTGCCCCCTCGAAGAGGCAAGTGAAAATTGCTTTCCTTTTTGAATAGTAAAATACATGTTGTTATTTATTATTGTTCTATGTTTTGGGTATATTTCTTTGCATACTTGGTATTCTAGTATCTTCTCGCAGGTCAAGAGCATAACAAGTGGTATCAGAGCACTTTCTAGGGCCGGTGGGATCTCCATTTTTAGCAAAAAAAAATTTGGCTAGATATGTGTTCCAGCGTCTTTAAACCACGGGATGTGTCATTGAGCGCATAAGACTACAGATTTGGGGAGGCATGCATGTAGGAAATATAAGAGGTGGTCACGCTTGTTGGACTCCCTCGTAACCCTTGTGGGTACCACTTCAAGTAGTAATGCATTAGACAGAACTGTGCATGGGTTGTCTTCCAAGTACCCTCTAGGTATATCAAAAGCCCCCTAGGCTCTCTTGAAACCTTGCCATAGATAAACCATCAGCCATCTTGATGCTACAGTACACCGAGAACAACACTCGGGGAGATTACTCACGCGTACGATAGGGTAGTCAGGTTGTAAGGCTAAGGGTACGGTTGATCCTCCTTGGTTAGTGCCCTAAAATATTGGGTTGAGTACTACTGTCAGACCCTTATGTATATTGTGATCTGTAGCACCTGACAGTGCTTGAGACCATAGTTCCCTTGTCTCTCTCTAGATCGCGCATCATCTTTGCCAAATCAGATCTAGCAGGTTGGGTTCTATCGCAGCCGCAACAAGTATTTCCGCCATTCAAATCTCTCAGATCTTCCATTCAAATCTATCAGATCCGCCAATCAAATCTATTAGATCCACCATTCAAATCTAGCAGTTTGGGTTTTGTAGTAGTCGCAACAATTAGATACACCATTTAGATCTAGTATCAAGGGTTCGATCACTGCCACATTCCTACTCATACTCTATAGTTGATGGTTTCACCGATAGATCTAACTATTTGTGTGGCTCCTATACCCTCCCGAGACTCTTATAGGAGACTTAGCCCATAAGAATTAGGTCGACGAGCTGAGCAAGGTGGTACCATTCACTTGTCAGCGTCAAAATTTCAGGTGCTACCAATTTTTTTTTCACAGTAACGATAAGTGCACCGGATCAGTGCATGGTACAAACAGAGCTCAAGCTATGGCCAATGAGAAGATCAACATCCTTGAACAAAAGATGTAGGCATTAACGAAGTAGATCCAGACCTTAACTGACACAATCACAAAGGGCAAGTCGAGGCACAACTGGAGGCATATGATTTTAATGAAAACCTTGAGGGAAAGTCTAGCCATTCTCTTCACTTCTATGGAAACCACCAACAGTCCTAGCTTCGACCACCCAAGCTAGACATGTATAAATTTGATGGCTTTCTTCCTGCCATATGGCTAGCACAAATGGAGTAATATTTCACATTGAATCACATGAGAGATGATGCAACTAAGCTAAGTGTGGGAAGCCTGTACTTGGACCAAGAAAGATGGTAATGGTGGTAGTGGCATCAACGCTGCTATGCAATGCCACTACCTTGGTAGATATTCTCAAAAGCCCTTTCTGATCGCTTTCACCATGAATCTAACTTTTTGGGTCATCTTACTAAGCTCCAACAGATAGACACAGTGAGAGAATATATTAAAGCCTTTGAAGAAATAGAGTTCGACACAGGAGGTCTAGCAGATGAATTCTACTTGGAATGTTTTATCAGTGGTATAAAAGATGCCATACAAGGGCACGTCTAACTACAACACCCAGTCTCATGGCTGACAGCTTACAAGATAGCTTGTGAAGTAGAACGCGTGTTGGTAGCCCAGTCGACTCGTCCAAATTTCATAGCCAAGGGATGCCCCACCTAGGCTCTGAGCACTACCCAAACACTTGAGTTTCAAAACGTGTCACTGGTGGAAATGGTGGAAAGAAGAAAGCAAGGATTGTGTTACTACTATGATGAGAAATACTCCCTGGGGAATAAATGCAAGGAACCCAAATTCTTTCAAATTGATGCTACTGGTCACAGTTCATTTGAGGAAGCCCCACCATTTAAGGAGCTAGAGGAGGAACATGAGGACAACTAGCCAGACAATGAAATCCCAACTAAACCTGAAGAACCAGTTATCTCACTGCATGCTTTGGTAAGAATTTCTTCTCCCCAAACTCTCAAAATCAGAGGTTTTATTAAGCATCACCCTATAGTAGTCTTGATTGATATTGGCAGTACGCATAACTTTATCCATCAAAGAGTTGCTGAAGCAGTGCATTGTTTTGTCAGAACAGTCTCTAATTTCTAGGTCTAGATTGTTGATGGGGGGACAATGAAATGTGAAGGCCGCTATGAAAATGTCAAACTTCAAATTGGGGATTATCACCTAAAGACCCAAATGTTTGCCATCAACATGGGTGGGTGTGACATTATCTTGGGTGTTGAATGGCTCTGCACACTCGGCCCAACCACAATGGATTTCTAGGAGTTATATATGAGCTTCAAGCAGAATAACCACACACATATGCTCTGCAGACTCTAGGCAGGTGCTACTTCTATCATCAGCTTGCATAGGATTGAAAAATTGTTAAAAAAGGGCCACCATGGAGTTATAGCCCAATTTAATGCCATCCAGGCCTTCAAACCCACTTCTCTTCATATTCATCCTGAGATGCAATAGGTCTTAAACAACCATCTGCAGGTCTTTAACAAGCCTCATGAGCTTCCACCCTCGAGAGGGGAACATGATCATAGCATTACTTTGGTCCCAAGGGCACAACCACCAAATGTGCACCCATATAGATATCCTTTCGCCCAAAAGAATGAAATTGAAAAAATCATCAAGGAACTCCTGGAAGTCGGTGTCATTCATCATAACATTAGTCCTTATTCATCACCTATGGTCATGATGCTCAAGAAAGATGGGGAATGGCGTATGTGTCCAGACTTCAGGGCCCTCAACAAGCTGATGGGCAAAGATGAATTTCCTCTCCTGGTTGTTGATGATTTTCTGGATGAACTAAATGGGGCTCAATTCTTTACTAAGCTCGACCTTCGCTCTGGCTATCACCAAATTCGCATGAAAGAAGTAGACATTCCAAAGACTGCTTTTCGAACTCATGAAGGCCATTATGAATTCTTGGTCATACCATTTGGTCTCCGTAATGCCCCATCCACTTTTCAGAGCCTCATGAATTACCTGCTCAAACCATATCTCAGAAAATTTATCCTTGTTTTCTTTGATGACATCCTCATCTAAAGCATCACCTCGAAAAAACATCTTCATCATGTATATCTGCTCTTGCAACTACTCCAGAAGCATAAATTATTTGTCAAATTGTCCAAGTGCTCTTTTGGTAGGGAAGAAGTTGAGTATTTGGGCCACATTGTGGGATGTGAAGATGTCAGGGTTGAACCCGAAAAGATCTAGGCAATGCAGGATTGGCCTCAACCAAAGACCTTGAAGAGCTTGAGAGGATTTTTGGGTCTCACCAACTACGATCGCAAATTTGTCTGCAATTATGGTCGCATTGCTAGACCCCTCACTCACCTTCTCAAGAAAAATTCATTCCTCTAGAATGATGAAGCACAATAGGCATTTATAGCTCTCAAACATGCCATGTGTTCCACTCCCGTATTGGCACTACCTGACTTCACCAAATCTTTTGTGATTGAATGTGATGCTTTAGGTACGAGTATTAGGGCTATCTTAATATAGGAAGGTCGACCCTTGGCCTTCACTAGACAACAACTAAGTGGGACAAATATCAGACAATCTACCTATGAGAAGGAGATGATTGCCATCTTACATGCAGTGGATGCCTGGCAACCATACTTATTGGGGTGGTGTTTCCAAATCCGTATAGATAATCAAAGCCTTAAATATTTTTTGGAGCAACTCCTATCCTCGCCACAACAAAATAAATGGCTAGCCAAAATGGTGGGATATTATTATGAGATAATTTACAAGAAAGAGCGAGAAAATGTCATAGCGGATGTTTTATCATGCCAATTTGAGGAGGACAGCACCCTGCTAGAAATCTCTCTTCCCATTCCAAAGTGGATTGAAGAGGCTCCCAAGGAATGGTTTTCACATTCTTTGCTCTCCCAACTCATTAATAAATTGCCGGTGGATCCAAATTCCACAGCGGGCTACTCTTGGCAGGATGATATTCTTCGCTATAAGGACAAAGTAGTGATATCACCAACATCCACCCTCAAAAGTGGCATTTGGCAGAGTTGAACTCATCTCCCACTGTAGGCCATTCAGGCATTCAGAAGACTTATGCTCGCACTCAATGTTAATTCTTTTGAATAGGCATGAAAAAGGACATTTTTACTTTTGTAGCTGAGTGTGATGTGTGTTAGTGCCACAAATGAGAAGCAGTCAAATCCCCAGGCACATTATAGCCATTGCCCATCCCTACCTCAATCTGGATAGAGGTCTCTATGGATTTCATTACGATTCTTCTGAAGTCAGGAAATAAGTCAGTCATCATGGTGGTTGTGGACAGACTTTCTAAGTATGCTCATTTTTGCACCCTACCCCACCCTTTTACACCAGCTTTGGTGGCTCAATCTTTCATGGACCAGATCTTCAAATTGCATGGCATGCCCACTTCCATTGTGTCTGATCATGACACGATCTTCACCAGTAACTTTTGGCAGGAACTCTTCAAGCGACAAGGTACCCAACTACAACTCAGTACTTCCTATCATCCCCAAACTAATGGTCAAACTGAAGAAGTCAACAAATGTTTGCAGACCTACCTCAGGTGTTTCACTTCAAAAAAACAACATCTATGGGTATAGTGGTTACCTCTAGCTGAATGGTGGTATAATACTAACTATCATGCCACCACCAAAATGACTCCATATGAAGCAGTTTATGGTCAACTCCCTCCTTCACTTCTTATATCTAGGGATGCTCAAAGGTACAAGCAGTGCATCAACTCCTACAGAACCGTGCAACCATGCTGGCCCAGCTCAAAGAGAATCTCCATCAAGCTCAAACACACATGAAGCAATAGGTAGACCAACATCATTTAGAGCGCAAATTTCAAGAAGTGGATCAGGTGTTCTTGAGGCTGCAACCATATAAGCAAACATCACTCAAAGACAAGGCGTGTCAGAAATTATCTCCAAAATTCTATGGACCATATCAAATTTTTTAGTGCATCGGAGAAGTAGCCTACAAGCTAGCCTTGCCACCCACTGCAAAAATCCATCCCGTCTTTCATGTCTCATGCCTCAAGAAAGTGGTTGGGAACCATTGCAGAATTTGAACTAGTCTACTGGAATTGGATGAAGAAGGTTTAATTTGGCTCCAACCTGAACAGGTTCTGGACACATGAGAATGGCACCAACGTGGCTGCATGATCAAGGAAGTCCTCTTCAAGTGGAAAGACACCTCTCCAAAAGATGCGACCTGGGAACCATCCATTATTCTTCGGCAGTTTTTGTAGCTTCAGCCTCGAGGACAAGGCTATTTTTATGGGGGAGGGCATGTTAGGGTCCAACCCTAACCCCCTTATTTATGTAATAGGGTCGAGTCATAGTTATAGTTAGTTAAGGAGTTAATAAAGCCCATATTAATAATTCTAAGTGGTTGACCCGCATTTAGAGAAGGGACCAAAATTAGTTGCAAATGGGCCATGGTATTAGATAGATGGTATTAATAAGAACCATGGTACTGACCCATGGTATTGCATGTATGAATCCTATATAAAGGATAGAGACTCCCCTTAAGGAGCGGTGTGTCTTATTTTGTAATTGAGCCTAGCTCTATTAGAGGTTGCCCCCTCGAAGAGGAAAGTGAACATTGCTTTCCTTTCTAAATAATAATATACATGCTGTTATTTCTTATTGTTCTGTGTTCTGGGTATATTTCTTCACATACTTGGTATTCTCGTATCTTCTCGTAGGTCAAAAGCATAACAGTCCATGTTGGAAATAATGCTGGTAGTTATAGAATGCACTTTGAGGAATTTTATGTATCTTATACCATGCTTTCTCACAAATAATATTCCCATTAAATCTCATGTCCTTTACATTTCTAGCAATAAGTGGTAGGCCATGCCCCTTTGACATGACTGTGTTTGACATGAGTGAATTCAAGAAAAATTCTCTAATACCATTTGTATTTATTTGTCTCATACCCCTTCTAGCACCTGTAATGGCCCTCCTATCCACATGTTGAAGAAAATCTTTTCTACAACATACATCTACTGCCAAAAGTCGAATTTCTTTCTCTTCATCTATTTTTGTTTGACATTTTGTAAATTTTTTTGTAGCCATAACTTATTTAATCCTTTTATATGGCCTTGTTACATGCATACCAATTGAGTTTCTATCTTTTTCACTACAAAGGTACCTATCCCATTTGTTTAAGGTATTTGTTTCGTCTATAACATCCCATATCACTATTTCTTTGGGTGGCTCCTTGAAATTTTCCTTAACGCTTAATATCACACCTTTGTTGTCCACCAAATTATTTATTGGCCATCTAACCTGTTAGTGTAAGCCTTTGAAGCCTTCCTTCAGTGATCAAACATGCTCTTACAAAGTGATTTTAAGGTGTCAAGGTCAAATTTTCTCATTTCAATAAGTCTTCAAGCAAAATTTGGTCACTAGGCATTAGGTCTAGGGTTTGTTTT
This sequence comes from Pinus taeda, assembly GCA_000404065.3. NCBI lineage: Eukaryota > Viridiplantae > Streptophyta > Pinopsida > Pinales > Pinaceae > Pinus > Pinus taeda. The sequence continues at coordinate 7,189 of APFE030062568.1, forward strand.
CACTCTTTTCAAAATTGTACAAATGTCGGTTCATGTCACCATTCAACTGAGTGTACCATCATTCAAAGGGTTCTCATCATCATGTCAAGTTCCATTGGGTCATTTTACAGCTTGTTCTTTCTTCAGTTGTGCCTAGGGAAGTTCCATTTCCCTCTCCTAGGGTTTTGGTGGTAATTTCTCTTGGATGGTCAAATCATCGAAAAAACTTGTATCCTGATGTTCACACACCTTCCCCTATCCTTAATGTACCTTATTAAACACTTCTCATCACTGAGATCCCCCAAATTCCTCATTTTTGCACAAACCCTAGTTTCTTGCCACAACTTGGCAATTTTCTAGGCTAGGCCTGTGTTTTGCCCTTTTGGACCCCTTCGCCTCACTTGATCTTTGAGATTCCACTTTTCCCTACTTCCTAACATCCCTCCCTACTTCCAAAAATTTCCCCAAGAATTTAGAAGCCCCTTATCCCCTACATTTCGCTTCATTTCGACAAAATCCCTTGTTTCACACATCGGGATAAGTTTCACTCAAAAGATATTCCAGAGCAATCAAAGATGAATTTTGAAAACCGGAGAGAGGTTTTTGTCCACAACAGGCCAAGGAAGAAAAACCTCCTTTACTTTTTACACAGGTGTCATGGTTTTAGAGAAATGTCAAAAATACAATCGCCTCGGGAGAATTGATGCACCTCTGAAGTGAGCTTGATTTTGATGTCGGGAAGTGCCCAAAAAGTAGGTTGAAAGGTGCGCGACGCATAGAGCTTAGGCACACGGCACATAGAGATTTTTGGTCAAATTTTCATCTTCCTGCTCAGGAATTCGGCCAGTTTTCACCAGTTTCACCTTTTGATGTAATATGTGACTTATCTTGATGTAATTTGATGTATATGATGTAACTTTGGCACTTATTTACCTATTTTAGATGATTCATTTACAAAATAGCAAAAATTTAATGTAATGAATCAGTTTCCCTTCTTTTAGAGGCAGGTTGTTTGGATGCCTAGTTTTCATCTCTATGTTTGGAATTAGTTCAAACTGCTCTTAGAATGAGGAGCTCGACCCCTAGAGGCATGGGAAGGAGTTAGGATGGTCTATAAGATGTATTTTCTCAGTCATTTTCAAGGGTTGGAGAGGTTGGACACTGGGGATTGATTTGGCATACTATTGTACATATTTTCTCTGCATTTTTGGCTAAGGAAAGAGCAGGGTTTTGCAACACTATTTGGGATCCATGTGGCTTTATGTTTTGATGGTGTGCCTCTTTCAGTAATTGTAAGTTGTTATGTGTATAATTTTCCTTCTTTCATCTTCTACAATTGAACAAATGAAGTGTTAAGGTAGAAGCCATCGATGGTTATGCTCTGCCTTTAAGTTTGTTTGATTTTCCATGTTTTCATCTGTTTAAGGGGAATCCTTGAAAGCTTCTTGCTCTCCTTAGCTCCTCACCAGTCTGATCTACCCATTCATTCCCTTTGAAAGCATCAAGATGATCGCTACCTTGCCCAAATAGACCTCTGCAAAAACTGTGCCTCATCCCCAAGCCCAAATTGCCTTTCCCATTGTTTTCAACAAAACCCTAAAAACCCAAATCAAATCAAACCCCTGCACTTAATACCTAGCCTAAGATCAGTTGCAAATTTAGTCATCTCGAGCCTCATTGATTACCTTTTCCGAGATAGACCCGGAGAGAGCCCTCTCCTGTTCTCGTAGGGCTAGCTACGAGGCTCAGCGTGGTTTGATGTAGCCTTGAGTTTTACCTTACTTCAGCCTAAGGTAGATTCGAGCACTAACATAACCAAACAGTGTATAGACTTATCCCCAATTCTGCACATCTCACAATTTCCATCTATCTCTTCTAGAGAAACATCAAAATCCATTTCACCTAGTGTTTCATCCTCAACAATGTCATCCTTGCAGACAATAACTAGCATTCCTTTGGCAATGCACATGCTTGTTCCCATGCATTCATCTGTAAGAGAAATCTTTGCACATATGAGTCTAACCCTATCTTGGGGAATATTTATGGCATGATCATGACAGTGAGGCTCCAAATCTGATTCTGGACAAATTTCATAAGATTCTAATGCACCCCCAAGTGTATGCTCAAATCCTGTTGGATGTGGTAGAGAAGCATTATGTTTTAACATCTTCTCAATTTTAACCACTATGCATCCTTTCTTTACCATATTTCCATGCACTTTATGCCCAAGCTTTGTATGAATATGGAGCCCTCGCCCACCTTCACTCCATTTTGCAGAATATCTACCTTGTCTCTAATAGAAAATGTAGAAGAAACATTTGTACCTATAAACGAATGTAAATAAGGTTAGTAGTTACTAAAAAAAAAAACATTTATTATACCATCAATAACATATAACACATGCTTCAATATTTTGATTTACCTATGTTGTGTCTCAAATCCACAATCTTCCATGGATGTATGTCCCCTTCATTAACATCGTCATCAATAAAATGTGGTTGAGTGACATCAATTATCAAAATTGCAACATAAACAACATTAACCCTTTCTCCAACAAAATAAGTTCCAGACTCTGCAGATTCGACCCTTCCTAGCCCAATGACTTGATCATTAATAAGCAGATCAACATAGTCCCCTTTTGCCAAAATTATATATTCCATTGTAGCTTGTATCAATTCTGTAACAATAATTAAATCGTAACTTGTAATTAAAAGGATGAACCGTGTAAAGTGTGACTTTATATTTTCCCAAAAAACACACGACTTACGAAAAAGTAATATAGATGCAAAAATTAAAATAGTGTGGTAGTCATATTGTATGTAATGAAACATTGTTTCCTCAAATGAAAGCTAACAATCAATAGCATTCCTTCTACTACAAACATAACCATATTGCTAGAAGCAACATTACATCATCAAACAAATCTAGCACATGCTAGATTTCCTTCTAGCACAAACACAAACACATTGCCAATAACAATATTCTAAGGCGAAGGAAATCCACCACATGCTAAATTTCCTTCTAACATAAATAGAAGAATATTACTCACAAAAACATTTCAAAGTAAAAGAAATCTTACACATTCTAGAGTTTATTGTAGCACAAACACAATCACATTGCCAAAAACAACATTGTAGTGTGAAAGATATCTAGCATATGCTTGATTTACTTCTAGCAGAAACAAAAGCACATTTCCAACAATAACATTGTAGGGAAAACAAAATCCAACAAAATCCAACAGCTTCTATCACAAACACAATCACATTTCCAATAACAATGTCGCAAGGTAAAATAAATTTAACGCATGCTAGCTTTACATGTAGTATAAATACAAGCATACTACCAAAAACAACATTTCATGCGAGAAGAAATCTAGTGCATGCTATATTTCCTTCTAACAGAAACAAAAGCACATTACCAAGGTGAAGGAGGTCTAAGACGTGTCAGATTTCCTTCTATAATAAACAACCAATTTGAAAACAACAATATTGCAGAGAAAAATAAATCTAGCGCAACTTCTAGCCCAAACACAGGCACAACATTTCCAATAACATTGCCAAGATGATGGAAATCTAACACTTTCTAGATTTCCTTTTATCATAAACAACCAAATTGACAACAGCAATATTGCAAAGAAAAAGAAATCTACCATAGTTTCTACCCAAACGCAAGCACATTTCCAATAAAAATATTGCAAGGTGAAGGAAATTTAGCACATGTTAGCTTTACATGTGGCACAAATACAATCATACTACCAACAACAACATTGCATGCCAAAAGAAATCTATTGTGTGTTATGTTTATTTTAAAAAAAAAACAACAAAGTGTAATGGTGATTCTCTGTTGTGAAAACCCATATGAAAAGTGGTGTAATGCTAATAAGACCAATGTAGCTACTGCCAAGATACCCACTCACCTTTCCCTTTATCCTACAAAAAACTCTGGGGTGTGAAATCCTTTTTTTGCCAAGTGTTTTCTTATAAAAGGGGAAAGTAGTGAATAATTTTTCCTGCTAGAATAAATTTAGTTGGGGAAAACATGGTGGACAACATGAAGCCTTGTCTCCTTACCAAGAAAGTAAGGCTAACTAGGCCTGATTGATATCCATGCCCGATGAACTATATGTTGTTTGCACTATGATTGGTAATGTACCTTGAAAGACACATGTGCTATCATCTTCATAATGTTAACAATTACACATCCATGACATCTCTGGTTCTTCCAACTTCTATGACATAATCAATGTAGTTGAAGCCTTCGAGATTTCTGGATCCAATGTTAGAAGAATGTGGCTGGCTTAAAAGTTAGTGTGCAAGTAGTTACTCACCTTTATCACAAGTTGACCAACTAGTTTTCCTATTCTAGATTAGTCTCAAGATCTCCTTACATGCCACAAACAAAATAAGGTATTGTAAAGACAATCTCTCTCTATTTCTAAAGGAAAACAATCTTTGTTTAATGACCAAATATATTTTTTTGTTATTTTTGGAATAGTTGCCTTGAGAACATTTCCAGAGAAATCATAATACATGAAGAGTTTATATACTCTCAAAGTCTTCCGAGATCACGTAATCGAAATTGAGCCTCAACAACTATACAGTTATTAGGAAACCTAACCCATATTCATGTAATCAATTTTCCTTTAGATGATTATGTAATAAACAAATCTACAGGCAAATATGCATTCTATTGACAAGAATCTATGTACCCCTATCAAGGTCTTACAAGGAAAGGAATATTTGTACTAGGAAGATCCACCTGAAGAAATCAATTCGTGCTGGCTCAACCAGCATAGGTCATTGTGCAATCTGTAGTTACCAAGAAATAATACCACACAGCAGTGTCCAAGTTTTGCTAGCATCTTATTAAAAAAAGTTTTGTTTCTCCCCATGTAGGTTGACCATACCAATGCAAAGTTTCGTTGTTCAAAAGTTTAGGGCCTCCTTGGTAAAACCATGCATGTCATATTTAGTGACTATGGCATACTCTGAGGTAGATTTAGTAATAAATTTTGTGCATCAATAGAGTTTTGGCATTTTCTGGCTAAGTTAAGGCACCAACACCAACGCTGTTATGAATGACCTAGTCAAGTGTCAAGAGAGCCTCTTTTGTCTCATGTCTATATCAATCCATGAAATGGTGGAGAGCCTAACAACCTTCTCTTTTAATCACTCAAGCTAGACCAAATTGACAAGCTATATTCCTACCTAACAAAACATTTTCCATGTTTTTGCTTCCTCATAAAAAGATATCAGTCTAGGGGATATCCTGATGCAAAATGTGCCTCTCGGTAGACTATGTTAACACCTTGTTTAGGAGATTAACCCACTGGCCTTTGTTCTGTGGTGACTTTCCAAACCCAATAGCTCCTCCATAATATTACTCTCGTACTGAATCTAAAACCATTTAACTATGATTAATTGGTAGCACATGCAATTTGCAAGGAAGGGTCACAGTTTCAGGTTTGGACCATTTAGTTAGGTTTATAGATTAAATGGCAGTTTCATTCTTCGAGATAAACTATCTTCGACATATATGATATAACTGACCTAGTCCATTTTTAAGTCACTACTACAATGATCCATGAAATGTGCATGAAAGGTCTAAAATCAATGCTTAACTTGGCTTCCATAGAAATGTTCCAAATTTGAATGGACTTCCCAAAAGATTGCATTGTGTTTATATAATGCTTCATGCATCTCTAGTAAAAGCTAAAGGCTAGATGCCAAATGTGTCTGTCAGATGTTTCTTATGAATTCATAGATAATATTGGTGTATTTCATATATTCTCATGCATCTGTAGTAAAAACTAAGGGCTAGTTGCCAAATGTGTTTGTCAGATGTTGCTTATGAATGCATAGATAAGACTGTTGCATTTCATATATTCTCATTACAATATTGAATGTTGGATCTAACTCTTCAATGGTCCATGGATTAAGTTTTAACTCTTTGAGGTATCTCTTATAATGGGCCAGTATCTTGAGCACTGAGGAATCGGATGATTTTTCACCTGATTTTATCTCTCTAGAGGTAGCACTGGTGTATTCTAGATGTGTAAGTGTCATTTAATGAGGTTGCAACCTTTCACATATTACAAAAATATGTCAATATATGGAAATATTTTCTTGTGTGCCTGGTGGTAGAGGGAGTAAAAAACCATTAGTATCAAAAGACACAACGTACAATAGACAATGAAGATGACCAATTTTTCTATCTTACTCATGCAGAGACCCAGTAGTTGCCATAGAAGTTCAACAACTAAATTTAGGATCATGATTATAATAACACTTTCATCATGATATCTATAATTTGGTACCTAATCATCCTTTCCCTCGTTAAGTGAGGAAGAAAGAGAGCACAAGTCCCAAAGTACCCTGAGAAATGTAGCACTAGAAATTTGACTTGCAAGAAGCATGGCTTCTGCCTCAGCAGAAACACTAATTTAATTCACTGCAACCTTGATCAACCTTTTTTTTATAGCATTTAGCATTTTGGTTATGAAAATATGTCAATAGGGAGGTGCCAGTTTCACTAACTTAATCAATACATATACATCATGAGAATATACAAGGTATGACAACCATTCACATGTCAACAAGGATTATAACAATATAAACTCTGTTGAAGGAACATTGAGCAACATTGTTCATAAAATGCCATTTCTCACCTGAACACAAGCACAAAACTGAATCATCTCTGTGGTGTACGCTTATGCTGAAGAAGTCACAAATGCACATAAAGATGCACCCTAAATGGATGTGCTAATACCCTTTGTTCATCTAATGAAGGTGGGTTGGCCGTTAGAGTTGTTTTGAGATTTCATGAAGAGAACGTTGGTACTTTGCCTTTGAATTTAGGATCATTCAACCTATTTGGAAAGGAGAAAAAAAAGAGGTATAGGAATGAGTTTGGCTATTGGGTTTTGATGTTTAGAACAATCAGATGATATGTTCTCTCCAAAACATAAGTAGAAGAAGGCCTATCTGGGAGACTGATTTTAATAAATTCACAAGGTATTATTTCTATCAATTAGGAATCACATCTCAGGTGCTTAAGAATAAATAATAGCACAACCAGATAGATAAGTAGGTCTAATTTACAGAACCTCACCCAGAATCTCACTCAAATATCACACAAGGTACAGTAGCCAATGAAAAATGACCAATTTTTCTATCTTACTGATGCAAAGACCCAGTTGTTGCCATGGACGTTCAATAGCTAAATTTAGACTCGTGATTATAATAACACTTTCATCATGATATATATATAAGTTGGTACCTAATCATCCTTTCCATCGTTAAGTGAGGAATAAAGAGAGCACAAATCCTGAAGTACCCTGAGAAATGTAGCACTAGAAATTTGACTTGAAAGAAGCATGGATTCTGCCTCAGAAAAAGCAATGGAGTTCACTCACTGCAACCTTGCTCAACCTTTTTTTATAGTATTTGGAAATTTGGTAATGAAAATATGTCAACAGGGAGGTGCTAGTTTCACTAGCTTAATCAATACATCTACATCATGAGAATATACAAGGTCTGACAAACCTTCACATGCCAACAAGGATTATAACAATCTAAACTCTGTTCAAGGAACACTAAGCATCATTGTTCATAAAATGCCATTTCTCACCTCAGCACAAGCACAAAATCGAATCATCACTGTGGTGTATGCTTGTGCTGAAGAAGAAAGAAATGGACATAAAGATGCACCCTAAATAGATGTGCTAATACCTTTCGTTCATCCAATGAAGGTGGTTTGGCCCTCAAAGTTGTTTTGAGATTGCATGGAGAGAAGACTGGTACTTTGCCTCTAAATTTAGGATCATTCAGCCTATTTGGAAAGGAGAAATATTAAGGAGGTATAGGAATGAGTTTGGCTATTGGGTTTTAATGTTTAGAACGATCATGTGATATGTGTTCTCCAAAACATAAGTAGAAGAAGGCCTGTCTCGGAGACTGATTTTAATAAATTCACAAGGTATTATTTCCATCCATAGGAATTACATCCCCAATTTCTTGAGAATAAATAGTAGCATAGTCAGCTACGTAAGCAGGTCTAATTTACAAAACCTCATCCAGAATCTCACTCAAATCTCACACAAGGTACAGTAGACAATGAAGATGACTAGTTTTTCTATCTTACTGATGCAGAGACCCAATTGTTGCCATAGAAATTCAATAGCTAAATTTAGAGTCTTGATTATAATAACACTTTCATCATGATATATATAAGTTGGTACCTAATCATCCTTTCCATCGTTAAGTGAGGAAGAAAGAGAACACAAGTCCTAAAGTACCCTAAGAAATGTAGCACTAGAAATTTGACTTGAAAGAAGCATGGCTTCTGCCTCAAAAAACACACTGGAGTTCACTTGCTACAACCTTGCTTAACCTTTTTTTATAGCATTTGGAAATTTGGTAATGAAAATATGTCAACAGGGAGGTGCCAGTTTCACTAACTTAATCAATACATCTACATCATGAGAATATACAAGGTTTGACAAACCTTCACATGCCAACAAGGATTATAACAACCTAAACTATGTTCAAGGAACACTGAGCAGCATTGTTCATAAAATGTGATTTCTCACCTCAGCACAAGCACAAAACCAAATCATCACTGTGGTGTGTGCTTGTGCTGAAAAGGCCACAAATGTACATAAAGATGCACCCTAAATAGATGTGCTAATACCTTCCATTCATCCAATGAAGGTGGGTTGGCCCTCAAAGTTGTTTTGAGATTGCATGGAGAGAAGGCTGGTACTTTGCCTCTAAATTTAGGATCATTTAGCCTATTTGGAAAGGAGAAATATTAAGGAGGTATAGGAATGAGTTTGGCTATTGGGTTTTAATGTTTAGAACGATCAGGTGATATGTGTTCTCCAAAACATAAGTAGAAGAAGGCCTGTCTCAGAGACTGATTTTAATAAATTCACAAGGTATTATTTCCATCCATAGGAATTACATCCCCAGTTGCTTGAGAATAAATAATAGCATAGTCAGTTGCATAAGCAGGTCTAATTTACAGAACCTCATCCAGAATCTCACTCAAATCTCACACAAGGTACAGTAGACAATGAAGATGACTAGTTTTTCTATTTTACTGATGCAGAGACCCAATTGTTGCCATAGAAATTCAATAGCTAAATTTACAGTCTTGATTATAATAACACTTTCATCATGATTTATATAAGTTGGTACCTAATCATCCTTTCCATCATTAAGTGAGGAAGAAAGAGAGCACAAGTCCTAAAGTACCCTGAGAAATGTAGCACTAGAAATTTGACTTGAAAGAAGCATGGCTTCTGCCTCAAAAAGCACACTGGAGTTCACTTGCTGCAACCTTGCTTAACCTTTTTTTATAGAATTTGGAAATTTGGTAATGAAAATATGTCAACATGGAGGTGCCAGTTTCACTAACTTAATCAATACATCTACATCATGAGAATATACAAGGTTTGACAAACCTTCACATGCCAACAAGGATTATAGCAACCTAAACTATGTTCAAGGAACACTGAGCAGCATTGTTCATAAAATGTGATTTCTCACCTCAGCACAATCACAAAACCGAATCATCACTGTGGTGTATGCTTGTACTGAAAAGGCCACAAATGTACATAAAGATGCACCCTAAATAGATGTGCTAATACCTTCCATTCATCCAATGAAGGTGGGTTGGCCCTCAGAGTTGTTTTGAGATTTTATGGAGAGAACACTGGTACTTTGCCTCTAAATTTAGGATCATTCATCCTATTTGGAAAGGAGAAATATTAAGGAGGTATAGGAATGAGTTTGGCTATTGGGTTTTAATGTTTATAACGATTAGGTGATATGTGTTCTCCAAAACATAAGTAGAAGAAGGCCTATCTCAGAGACTAATTTTAATAAATTCACAAGGTATTATTTCCATCCATAGGAATTACATCCCCAGTTGCTTGAGAATAAATAATAGCACAGTCAGTTGCATAAGCAGGTCTAATTTACAGAACCTCATCCAGAATCTCACTCAAATCTCACACAAGGTACAGTAGACAATGAAGATGACTAGTTTTTCTATCTTACTGATGCAGAGACCCAATTGTTGCCATAGAAATTCAATAGCTAAATTTAGATTCTTGATTATAATAACACTTTCATCATGATATATATAAGTTGGTACCTAATCATCCTTTCCATCGTTAAGTGTGGAAGAAAGAGAGCACAAGTCCTAAAGTACCCTAAGAAATGTAGCACTAGAAATTTGACTTGAAAGAAGCATGGCTTCTGCCTCAAAAAACACACTGGAGTTCACTTGCTACAACCTTGCTTAACCTTTTTTTATAGCATTTGGAAATTTGGTAATGAAAATATGTCAACAGGGAGGTGCCAGTTTCACTAACTTAATCAATACATATACATCATGAGAATATACAAGGTTTGACAAACCTTCACATGCCAACAAGGATTATAACAACCTAAACTATGTTCAAGGAACACTAAGCAGCATTGTTCATAAAATGTGATTTCTCACCTCAGCACAAGCACAAAACTAAATCATCACTGTGGTGTATGCTTGTGCTGAAAAGTCCACAAATGCACATAAAGATTCACCCTAAATAGATGTGCTAATACCTTTCATTCATCCAATGAAGGTGCGTTGGCCCTCAAAGTTGTTTTGAGATTTCATGAAGAGAAGGATGGTACTTTTCCTTTGAATTTAGGATCATTCAGCCTATTTGGAGAGGATAAATATTAAAGAGGTATAGGAATGAGTTTTTCTATTGGGTTTTAATGTTTAGAATCCTCAGGTGATATGTGTTCTCCAAAACATAAGTAGAAGAAGCCCTGTCTGGGAGACTGATTTTAATAAATTCACAAGGTATTATTTCCATCCATTAGGAATCACATCCTCAAGTGCTTGAGAATAAATAATAGCACAGTCAGCTGGATAAGCAAGTCTAATTTGTAGAACCTCACCCAGAATCTCACTCAAATCTACTAGTATCATTTCCTTGATTTAAATAATGAATGGAGGAGTCTTAATACTCCCAGTCACTTAACATAAGAGCGACTAAGATGGTCAGAGGATAATACCACATGACTCTCATGCCATAAGTGTCCTATTGATAAAATCTGTATACCCCTATCAAGATCTTGCAATGCAAGGGAATCGACTGAGCAGAGTCTATATCCTCAACACAAAATATTCCATGTTCTCAAAGTTGCAACTGAGCCTTAACAACTGTACATTTGTGAGGCATTTAAACTTGTATTCTTGTAACTCTACTTTTTCTTCATATGACTAGATGATAACAAACTATACAAAGTCAAACAACCTCTGCATTCCAATAAGAAGACTCTATATCCCCCTCTCCATGTCTTGCAAGGAAAGGACATACATTGAGAAGAGTTTATATACTATCAAAACCTTCCAAGATCACATAATCACAATTGAGACTCAACAACTATACTGTTACAAGGCAGATTAACCCATATTCCTATACTCTATTATCCTACGTGACAAAGTGATAAACAAAGGAAATGAAGATTTTTTGAATATTTCCACCATTGATACAACCCATATGTAGTTCTAGGTAGGTAGAAACCATGTTTCTACCCCAAAAGATCAACCATATGAAAACTATGATGAAGATCATGCTTTCCTTGCTGATAATTTAAATCCTGAATACACTTTTGAGGTCACAAAAATATAGTTCAATAAGCTAATCTTATTTTCACAGACGCTAAAAGTAAGGGAGTTGTAGACTTTCATGGTAATACACTTGGCACCTCAAAATTTCATTGTGAGTTTGAGTAGGAGTAATGTAACCCGCATGTTGCACTTTGATGTTAATCATGATCGTGTAAGAAATAAATGGAAGTAATCATGGTTTCCTAGAGTTTGAGGTCAATAAACTTTTTCAGAGCCAACAAAGCAATAATGTGACCATTATGATTATATGAATGCAGAAACAATTAATTTTATAGTTCAATCCAATAGTCCTGCTATTTTTTATGCCTACAATTTGAATTTATTCCTCAAGCCAGATGGGATAGGAAAGTCTCTTCCTTTTACTGTCAATACTCATCTGGAAGACAAAGTTGTTGACATATGTGATGGATATTCCTTGGTAAACAAACAAAGGGTATGTTATAAACACACAATTATTAAAGCTTTCAGTCATACAAATCCATTTCCACCTATAGATACTTCTATTATTGACAATAACAAACTAGGATAGCCCCAAAAGATTGATTAAACCTATAATGAAACCTTCGATGACATATACAACTACAGTGATAAGAATGAAAACGATGTCAAGAAAATCATTGATGAAGAATACAGGCTTGACATGTTGGATATAATACTGAGAGGGGGGGGGAGGGTGAATCGGTATTATCAAGTTAGTAAAACTTTTTCATTTTTCATACTCAGATTCATATACGCGACTTTGGTTAAGGATATCCGCGTATATACGTGACTGTGTTAAATGCAACCAGCGTACATGCAGTAATCTTATGATTCAGTTAACTTATCAACAGTAAATGCATCAGAACATTATTAACCATATTAACAGCAATCAGGTGCAGTAAACAGAACAGATCATCACACATAAAGAGCACACATGAACACCATGATATAAGGTGGAAACCCAATGTGGGTGAAAACCACCTGCTGCAATTCGTCTCTTTCTTCCTTTAATAAGAAACTTCTTTTACAATGTACTGTTGCAGTCCTTTACCAGTACACAGGCTACAACCTGCAGAGAGCTACAACTCTCTCTCGTTTTCTAGCTCTCCTGGAAGGGAGCTACAACCCCCTTAGCTCTTGTACTAGCGGATATACTAGTACGTAGGTGCTGACCTACAGAAGGCTGCAACCTTCTTTTCTTCAGGGACCATGTTTCATCAATTTTCAGACTGGATCCATAAGTACAAAACAATCACTGCTGCAATAAAATCATCCACTTATACTTGCATCATAAATCTCTAAATCACACAATACTGAATCACTGAAACCCTGTCATCAAAAACACAGAACGCAAACCAGAGCCCAGAACTCTGCAACAACCAGTAGAATCAACAGTAACCTGAAATACCCAATCTCATAATGCATACGCAACTTTACTATACCAGATCCGCGTGTATATGCTCTTTCACCTCATAAACCCGCGTACAGATCTAAAGATAATTACTTGTGCCTTCGCTGATATATCAACCCAATCCAAGCAGCACAAACCGATAACTAGCAATACTAGATCTTCGCACTTCGTCAGATATTCATTCCCTGCTCATTCTTACACACCTACTTGGCCTAATGATCTTCTCCTTATATTGTTTTAGGCTTCTCTCAATACCATGGTCCAAAACCATGACAAACCAATACCATGTATCCAATACAAGGGATCAACACAACTGACGAGGTACCATGGTCCAAAACCATAGGTTCAAGTTCCAAGGACTAACCGTCACGGACCAAAGGTAAGTTTTCCAACATATACGCGCCTTTCATTATGTGAACCTGCATGTGTACGTATACGCGCCTTTTGCTCTGATTATCCGCGTATATACGCACTGTCATCACGGTCAACCTGCGTATATCTCTCTGTTTACTTGTTGCACTATGATCTGTCCTCTGAGTGAGTTGCCATCACCTGTATCATTCCTCTGAGTGAGTTGCCATCAAGGACAACACCTGAATCATAATGCCAACAATCTCCCCCTTTGGACTTGATGGCAACCACCACACCAAGTCACTCTCCCCCTTTGACATCAAGGGCAAAGGGCGGACCAAGATATTCTCTTCCTTGGTATACCTTCTACTGTCCATACTCCCCCTGAGTACCTGCTGAAATTTTTGAATGAGCTTTCCCTTTGTATATGCCAAGATGTATCAATCCATCCATGCTCCCCCTGAGCAAATGAAAGATTTCGGACCTGCACTTCATTCAAAATCATGACTATCATTCTTCATATATGATCTGCACCATAAACATCAGCATCTAAACCTGCAATACCATTCCTTTGATCAACCAACAGGATGTATCATTTAGCTACATAAGCATCATCACCAACTTCTAAACAGATGCCAACAATGCATTGTTTGAAGTATGTGCTCCCCCTGAGCCAGTGCCAACCATCTCTTATCATGACTGAACCTTTCCTTGAGCCTATTCTGCTGCCCTTTCTCCTGATCTCCATATACGCGACTTTGCAGCCTGTAACTCGCGTATATACACGACTTATCTTCATTATATCAGCGTATGCAAGATGGAATACTGAATTTCTTCACTTTCAGTATCCCCTGTGTCTGTTATGTCAGCTAACTGAGTTATGTCACACCTTTCAGTCTCTAATTCTGTCTTTTGAAACTGTGATGATGTATGGTTCTCTTGTTTTGAACTTTGAAATTTGCTCTTGCATTCCCTTGCTTTATGTCCAAGTTTGTTGCATGAATAACATCTTACATATTTCATGTTCCTTCTATTGCAATCAATTGCTTTGTGTCCATATGCATTGCAGGTAAAGAAATATACTCTGAAGTACTTGGGATGTGATGATCTCTTGTGATGGTCTTGAACCATTCTACTTCTACATCTAGCTGCAACATGTCCAAGATTATGACATACATAGCACTCAACATTATTCAGTGAAGGAGTAAAAGATTTCCTTTGAAGAATCTCGTTCCTTGATTGTTGATGGGATGACCTCTCAACTCCTTGTCGATCATTTTAGATTTCTCTTTGGAGTTCCTTGCCTCACCTTGCGAACTAGATTCACCTTCAATAGATTCATGAAAGCCAAGACTAGTCTTGATACTAGGGGATCTTTGACTACCAAGAATGTCATCCAAAATCTTAGTACTATCTTGAAATCATAATAATTTTATCCTTTTCTTCTAATTTACCTTTTAAGATATTTACCTCAACCTGATGTTGTTCTTCCTTTTTTAGATACTGTTTCCTTAGGTCTTCTTCAGCTTTTCTTCCTTCTTCCACTTGTTGCTTCAATTTGATCACTTCATGTTCAAGAGCTTCTATGTTCTGCTCCTTTGATTTTTCAAGATCTTCTTTCAGAGAGAAGATCTTTGATACAAGACTCTGAATAGTTATGCTCTGATCTTTTACTATATCCTGCAATTTCTCCCTTACCCTGGTTACTATCTCCAATTGTTCGTTTAATTTGTTAACTTCTTCAGTTTCTGCATTCTTCTTATCATATGCCATGAGACTTCTAATGTCTTCGCTACCATTGAATGAGTCATTACTTTCTTAGATGACCATGGAAATATGATTTAAGGGTAAATTATGATGGATGGAGGAATACATACATATTTGAGAAAGATGGAAAACACCATATATTGTGTCTTATAAAGGCTGAAAAGGTTTGAGAAACAACTAAATCAAGTGTATTGTTTAGGAGTGAGAAGTATTGGGTGCAACAAGAGCAGCTGGAAAATTAAGACAATCTTGAGGATGCGATGATTAACAAGTGGATACTAGAAAAAATTAAGAAACGATCAACAACATAATTAGTCATCACAGAGGATTTTCATAGAAATTAACAACAATATCTTTCTTTATAGGACAACAAAAGGAAGGAAACTAAAGAAGGTACTACATATGACAATGAACAAAGACTATAAAATGTTGCTACAGGAATTGAGATTCTAGAACAGCAAGCAAACCTAAAGCAGAAGGGTTGGTTCCAATTTATCTTTAGAACCCTTTTTCTATTGACTAGTTGGATAAGAGGAGAGATAACATGTTCAATTGAATATTTCCAGCAAAGAAGACTAGCAAGGGGCTTTGCAATTGCGTTGTGTCGATTCTAACCAACCATGACAATTTGGTGTTAGTGGATCACAAGACTGCTTAAATGGGGAATCACCCAAAGGGAGACCTTGGCCATCTACTAAATTACTATACAAAAACAACAAAATGGACAACATGGGCATAAGTTCATGAAAATTTTGAAGTCTGGGTGTATGATGTAGGAGCATCTTGCACTTATTTTAATTAATTTAATTTTTATGTAATTCTATAGGGAATCTATTTAGTTTGAGTTAATATGGAGTGTGTGGTTGTAATAAATGGATATTAATCCAATTGTAGCTAAAAAATTATCTAGAGGTTGGAAGCTACTTTTATTTGTGAAAGTTTCATAGGTGGACAAAAATTTGTTTTTTAATTTGTTTAGTTAAGATACTATTATTTTCGATCTTGAACCAAATGTATTTGTGTCCACATTATTAATAAAAAGGACTTCCTGCAAGAGTAGAGTAGGGAGAGGGTGTTGGAACAGGGTCCCCTAGGGTCGATTTTGGGGTTAAAATCCCAAGTTTTGGGGCATAAAGCCCAAGTTTGTGTATGTAAAGCGTAAAGTCTCCGCAATTTGTGGTCGTGGAGCACGTAGATGTAAAGTGTCATAAAGGTTTTCCACCCCAAGGTTATGTAAGTTATCTCATCCTTAGAAGATCTACCCATGGTCCATGGACCATGGGATTGTATAAAAAGGAGAGTCTTAGAAGAGTTTAAGGCAGTTTTTGGAAGTTGGATGATGAATGTAAGGGGCCATTAGCGAAAAGAGCGAAGAGTCTTGGAATAGAAGAAAGGGTCTACATCTGTGTGCACAGAGGCCTAAGGTAGAAGCCCACAGCTAAGTACGCGGATCCCTATAGCTGAGTGGACAGGGTAGTTAGAGTCTGTAAGAAGATCTGAAGTACTAATAAAGAAGATTACTCTAGAAATATTTGCGTTTGATCTATTTACTTGGTTATGAATAAATGCGGTTAACATATGCTGAATAATGGTTTCATGATTTAATGCTATATTGATGAGTGAATCTATATGTTTTACATTTTTTTCTAAATTCAAGTAATAATACTTGTTTACGTGAATAACATATTAATGCATATTAAAGTTATCGGATACTTAAGCTGATCAAGGGAAATACAGAAGTAAGAGTAATTACAGAAGCACGTAAGTGGTTGATTCACCTGGTTAGGGTCCACAGACGTCAGTGATAGACCCTCGCGAAGGTCTAGGGGCCGATTAAGAGAATTATATTGATAAGCCATAAAAGGCTTATCATTTTGCGTGTAGGAAGAGTTAGGGCATAAAACGAAATCACTACCAGCTCTGGGTGCTGAAACTTGGTTCCAGCATCCCCCCATACTGCTTCGGGCGAGACTTTAGTCCACGCTCCGTCGATTGCTACCGAAAGGGCCAGTAGTGTAGGGATTTGTTTGGCTAAATTAATGTTTAACTTGGGTCAAGGTCCACTAAGCCAACAAATGGTTCTGTTGTCGAGACTGGGATCTACATAAAGAGATGTGTGATGTGGCATCACTGGAATTCGACTAAGAAGGAAATTGAAGACTATTCAGATAGGAAGATCCATGAACTCGCAGCACAAGAAAAAAAATCTGCGATTAAGGAGGGAACAATGGTTGGACAAATATCTATACACAGAGATACACAGAATCTTCTTTTGTTCCTTCACGGTTGAATTATACGAATGGATTGCTAAATTGGCAGACTTCCAAGGAAGGTGGAGGCTTGACGGTCCGATAGTGTGGAGCTCGGAGTTAGTGTGGAGATTGGAAACCTATGAAGATAAGACCACATGCACTATTGATCACAGGCTTAATCATATCAAAGCAGGATTTGTGACAGAGTTTGCGGTCGATACTTTGATCAGTTACAACAAACTAGAGTTTTCCTTCTTCAAGGGACCATGAGGTAAGTAGTTAAGGTCTTTAAATACTTGGATTAAGATTCTCTTGTGTGGAAAGCGAGTTATGTAGTTACCTTGATGTTTGGAGATATGTGAAGTGGAAATATATTCAGGGATAGAGGGAGAACAAGCCCTATATATAGCCAGGTGATGGAACCTGCTCTGAGTGACGACGAGGAAACAACACATGCTTCACCGCAGAGTGTTGTTCAGTTAATAAGGCAGGGGTTCTCGCGAATACCCCATCCACCCACTGTAGCTCCACATTCACCTCCACAACACACACCTTCACCCACACCGCCACCACCTTTGCCATCCTTCAATTTGCCAAATGCAGTAAAGTTGCCTATTTTCAAGGGTTCAGGAACTAATGACCCATACCAGTTTTGGTTGATCGTGAAGGCAATATGGGAAGATCAGGGTATAATAGATGATCATATGAAGAAAGAAACATTGGTCACTTCTCTACAGGAATGTGCACTGACATGGTACATAAGTACTGCACTGATAACCCGATGGCTTCATTAGCAGATATTTAGACCGCACTGACTAAGTAACTAATTAGGCCTAATTCTGAAGCACAATCAGTTGTGGGATTCAAGGAGATCATGATGAAGCTTGTTGAGACACCCTCAGATTTGGATCAAAGGTTGAAGTGCACATTCCACGAAGCCAACATGAATCTTACGGATGCGTAGCACTGCGAATGATTTGTGGCTTCGCTTTTTCCTCATCTGAGGGTTGCTTTATCGCAGCAAAATATTGGGACCCATACGGAAGCCCTGGATATTGCAATGATATTGCATGAGACACCGATGCACGATGTTAATTTGG
The DNA here is from genome assembly GCA_000404065.3 of Pinus taeda. Lineage (NCBI taxonomy): Eukaryota > Viridiplantae > Streptophyta > Pinopsida > Pinales > Pinaceae > Pinus > Pinus taeda. The sequence goes on from APFE030062568.1 coordinate 25,722, forward strand.
GAATTCAGCAGATTCACATGTAGTTGCAGATGTTTCAGGAATAAGTACCCTAGGGCTTTGGGTTAGAACCCCAACAGAGCAGAAGCAAACTACAACAAGAAACACTCATACAACTCAAGCAAAATTCTTATATAATCAAACTACATAAGAGCGAATGTACCTAGATTTACATCATTCGAGTAGGTTCCACAGGGTTCAGACCCTCTCCAACTCCTGTTGTTCTTCAAACCTAAAAATCATTCAATTCAAACATACATAACAGTATAGAAGTAAAGCATATTCATGAAATTTGACTCTATATCATATAAATAAATGATTGATCATACATCAAAACAACATTCATATATGAATTACAACATAATTTGATGCATAAAAAAAGTTAATTTTGGAAACAAGACAACATTTCTTTTATTGTAGTAAGCTATAAATAACATGGAGATAATTCACCTGAGTCTTCTTCCTCGGGCTCCAAGAGGAACCATCCTTTGGATTCATCCTATCCCAGCCTTCAACAATCTTCTTCCATAACCAACACCATGATATCTCAAGAAAGAGGGAGAATATCTATAATCAAGGAAACAAGTGTTTCTTGAAGCTTGGGGAAGTGCATGAGGCATAGGGATTCATAAGAGTCAGTCAGGGATAATCTTAGTAATAATAACTCTATCTCCTCTCCTCCTTTAAGCCTTCCCACAGAAGTCTATTTATACTTCTCCCAATTAGTTTTTTAGTTGGAAAATAGTTGGGAAATAGTTGGACCATGGGAAATAGGAGGTAATCAACAGGTAAAACCTGTGAACTCCGCCCATAATTAAGGAAATTCAAATTTTTAAGTGTTTTAACAAATATACGCGGGTTGGGTATTGACTAACCCACATGTACATGCTTTTATCTCAGGGAAAAGTATCGTACATGGAATAAAACACTATTTTTAATATATTTGGACCAATTTTGGAAGGAGGGGTTTCCCTAGGCCATAAACGAAGCATCACAAATACCAAGGGTGGTAAATGGTGCTATAACAGATGCCCCCTAATATATCAGGTCAGAAGGGGTACATGATGGCCAAAATGTATATAGTGTATGGAAAGAATTGCGTCGAGACTGAGAAGGACTTCACCAAAATTCAGCCTGCGAAACCATCAAAAGAGATCAAAAAGAAACTATTGTTTGAGGTGGGCATACCCATGCTCAAAAAATGTAAAGCATGTCCGCATATGAAGTACAAGTGGATCCAATATGTATACAAGTATAAAGAATTGAATGTACATAATGGATCATTTGATCATGATCGAAAAAAGTACATGTTTGAATATCACATATAACTCTTCACTGATGTCAAAAACTGATCCCAATAGTACCAAATGAACATGATGGAATAAAATGATACTACATCGCAACTCAGATGCCCGCATATAAGATGTCCCTGTGAAGAACTGCAACATATAAGGTGAATGGTGTCAACTAGTAGTAACAGGAGCAACTGATAAGTGAACCAAAACATGTTGATGCAATGAAAGGTCTTCACTAACTGTCGCAGTACATTTCTACACAATGGGAATAAATGATCTAAGGTCAACCACGTGAGAAATTATTGGATTATTGGTCATTGATGTATATCGCTAACAAACATGAGACTACTCAACGATAATGATAATGAGAGTCAAGGTACCCAGTACAATCTAACATGTGCGAATAAATGAGCTGAAGTTGAACACCCGGAAGAATGTATCAATCAAGGGACAATGATGGTTTTCCACTGTTGATAGCGAAGGAATCTTCCACTGACGACTGAAAACCCTGAAGTACTTCCAAATGGACTCTAGATCTTTGTCCCAAAGAAAATGAGTTATAATCAATAGGAAAAGATCCTCTAGAAGGAAGGAATTAAGGCATCCTTCATCAATCTAGTGTGAGTGTAACCCGAAGGCCAATAATGTGGAAGGAATCAGACGAAAAATATGTAGTAACCCAACTGAAGCACATTTTTGTCATACAAAAGATGTAGCTAGGGCACGATAGAAACCCTATGAACCAACCAATAATGAAAGTTGACACAGAGGCAAGGAATCCACCAATAGGGTCAAATGGAAACCAAGGCACTACACGAATCCCAATATGTCATAATGAAAGTTGATGTTGAACACAAGGGAAACCACTCAGTCAAAGACCCATGATACTAATCGATGATGAGCACAAGGTGACCTATCAATAATGAAAATAGGGCTAGGGTGTAGCTCTAGGCCTGCCCTCAAAGCAATATGTCCTCATCGATAAGGACAAGACCCCCTAGCAAGAATTCAATGAGGACCTTCTCAAACCAACATGAGCAAAGGACCAATATAACTGATGCGATGACAAACATGACACTGAAAAACAAGGATGGTTGACTGAAAAATAGGTCAAGAGACACTGCAGAGAGGCCGACTCAGGCATACGACCCTTGAATAAAAGCACGACTCAATGATGACTATATGGCAACATATGATAACTCTGTATAAGTTTGTCATGCAGGACGCATGAGTAACTCTTAATATGATTGGAAGAGGTAACCAATCGAAAG
>APFE030062568.1:29653-47228 GCA_000404065.3 Pinus taeda
TGACCAAAATGCACTAGACACTCTAAGAGGTTGTGGCTTATTGAAATCTTCAAAATGCCAAACATGAGAGCCAACACACTCTTTCTCAAACTACTAATCCACTACTGGAGTGCAGAGGATGATGCCTTCATGATAGACAATATGCCCCTATGGATTGAGGTCAAAGACATCTACTTTATTACAGGTGTCTCTCGAAGAGGGGAGGTCGTGCATTCGACTGGCAGGAAAAGAAGTAGTCTTTCAATAGAAGACTATATACATATATATTATCCTGGACACCCAGAGAATATTGGAAGTCAAATTCCAATCAAAAATGAGGAAATTTTATCCCTGAGGATTCTACTATTTACCATTGCATGGGTAAATGGATCAACTTCGTTACATCAGGCATCACAAGTGTCCACGATCCTGGCAGTGGAATGTCTCACCACAGTATTTTACTGGTGCATGCCTCTTCTGACTAACATGAAGAGCCAATTGACCTCTATACAGAAGGGTGAGACAAATAATTTTGGATATGGAACTAGATTATGTTCATTCTCCTTCGAGAAGGTACCTAGGTTACGTCCCAAAGTATTTGTGTCCATCAGTAGCCCTAGAGATCCATGAATGGGTAGATGGGGAGACTTGATGAAACACCTTGGAGGTGGGGACGTGCCTAGAATGACTTTTGATGATGAATGTTTCACTTGGTGGGACCAATAGATCATCGCAGTTGACGACTACCCGTATGCTAGTATGGATTTCCAAGGATATCTAGACTTAGCGTTACTACCAAATGCGACATGGGGAAACATAGGTAATGCTTTTTAAGCTTTTGTGAATTTTTAAGACTTTTTGGATTTTTTAAATATGAAATGAAGTTAGAAATATTTTTTTTGAGATAGAATATTGACAAAATTACCATGTTCCAGATATGGGTCTAGCGAGACCAGATGGATTTCCGAGGCACCGATGTCACGAAAGAGGGGTTGATGAGGTAGCAGATGAGATAGAGAGAGTCCTATATGCAGTTCAGAGAAAAATGGTGAGACTAACTCACCAGGTACCTATGATAGCCATAGAGGACCTACCTGAGGAGATGCAGCGCCGTGTGGTAGGGGTACCACGAGACTGGGTCCAGATACTTTGGCATGTGGCCAATGCGGTGGTTAACGTTTTAGTTGCTCATCCTGAGTCGGGTCGATAGACACACCTATGTATGACTGGACATGATTATGGGCATGAACCCAAATTTTAAGGGCATCTTGTCCCAATTTCGTATATTATTTTTTGAACACTTTACCTATATACAGGCGATTTTATGATATATATACAGATCCAATTTTTTTGATGTTATTTAATTAGATGAATGATTAATGTGCCAATCTAATGCTTGATTAGCAATAGAATCTACTAATGAATTCTTAGATCGTGGAATGTGAACATATGTAATATAAATAAATGATCATTGCAAAATTCTCACTCTCAAAAATTGGTGATATCAATAAGGATCACGGACCTGATAAATGTTATTTAACTGCGACACCACCAGCTGTGAGTCTATATAAACTACCAATGAATCAATCCCATAAGAAATTGCTTCGGATAGTAAATTAAGAAAAGAAGTATATTCGGCAATGTTATTCGAACCAGGGCCAATACACACTCCCCTCGACACCATCAACTGGCCAGATGGATAATCAATCACCCAAGCTATAGAAGTAAGATTCTGAGTGTGCCAACTAGAACCATTGATGAATCCGAAAATGTCAAATCATCCATCAACACCTGCCAGAGAAGATAACAAAATTTCTATATCACAAAATGCCAAACAAATATGTACAAAGATACAATATATACAAACAAGCAATTGATCGGCCAAAGCCTACGCAAAATACTTCTTAAGGTAGAGCTCATTTTGGCATTCCGCAACTTGTTTCTTTCAAAATCAATTAATTCATAGACCCTTTTTCCCAAAACTCGCTTAACTATAAAGGGACCATACCACATAGACTTGAATTTTCCTACCCCGAGGGCATATTTGTCTTGGTCATAGACTAAGACAATGTTTCCTTCAGAAAAAACCTAAGGATGGACAACTTTATCATACTGAGTTTTAACCCTCTTCTTATGGGCTTCATTTATTATGGCTACATCTCGACGCTGCTCATAAAGATGTTCCAAATGAACGAGGTGTTCTTCGAGACTATACATATCTGGAAGAGGTTCTACAGCTAGCTTAAGGGAAGGAATTTCACATTTGATAGGAAAAATAGATTCTAGCCTATAAACTAATTGAAAAGGAGTAAAACCGGTGGCAGTCTTAACCAAGGTTCGATATGCCGAGAGTGTCAGGTACAACATGATGTGTGAATTGGATCTATTTTTATCAATTTTTTTTTGTAGGATATCCTTAAGGGACTTATTCATGACTTTGACTTGCACATTGGCCTGAGGATAATATGGAGATGAATGCTCTTTTCGGAAGCCCAACTCGAGAGCCAATTTCGTCATCAGTTGATTCTGGAAGTGACTGCCATGGTTAGTGACAATCTCTCTTGGGATACCAAATCGTGAAATAACCTGGTTGAAGAGAAACAAGGTTGTTGTTTCACTATCATTTTTGTCAGTAGACACGGCCTCAGCCAACTTCGTAAAGTAGTCTACAACAACAATGATGTACTTGTGATTCTTTGCTAAAGGCAGATTACAAGAAGTAAAATCAATGCCCCACTTCCTAAATGGACTGAAAGTGATAATAAGAAAAAGTGGAGCAAGATGTGTGTGCATTTTTCGAGTATAGATTTGACAAGGATGGCAACATTTGACCGCTTCAATATAGTCTTTGAAAATTGAAGGCCAAAAGTAGCCTGCATGGAAAATTTTCTGGGCTGTTGCAAGCCCTGATAGATGACCACCACAAGCTCCATTATCGAAATCATTAAGTACATACTCAGCTTCTTCCAAACTTAAGCAATGCCTAGGGATTGAGTCAACCCCTCTGCGATATAATGTATCACCAATGATAACATAGCTTTTGGCAAGATGACGTAACTTTCGACACTTATCTTTCAAGAAAGAAGGTGGGAACTTCAAAGTCTAGAGATATATAATGATGTCTCTGTACCAGGGATCTTGTGAAGAAATGAGGAATAAATGTTCATCTGGAAATTTGTCCTCATAAATAATGGGTTCCTCACAAGGCAACTCTAAAATTAATTCCGCAAAAACTAATGACTTCTTAGATTTGGCTAACAAGAACTTGAGATCAAATTATTGCAAAATAAAAATCCATCTATTATACTTGCCCGCAATCACTCACCTCCTGAGGATAAACTGAAAAGTATTGACAACTGCTAAGATGAAATTTTTGCGCAGTAGAATGTAATGATGAAGCCACTGGACAACATGGACAGCGACCAAGGAAAATTTATCGATGGGAGAATAATGTATCTCAGGTCCTACTAAGCCTCGACTCAAGTGGTAGATTACATGCTCATTGAGAGCATCATCCTCCTGAACCAAAGCCATACCAATGGTTGATTTTGCCACAGTGAGATACAAAAGGAAACATCTACCATAATCTGCTGCACTCAACAATGGAGCAGAGGTTAATTCCTTTTTCAAAGCATCAAAATTTTTTTGCGTGAAGTCGTCCCATAAAAATGGAACTCCTTTCTTAAGCAAACACATAAATCCTTTGGTAATCTTGACGTAATTTTCTATAAATCTCCTCAAGAATTTTTCCCTTCCTTGGAGACTTTGAAGTTGACGAATGGAAGACAGGGGATGTTAGGGCCTAAATCTACCTCAGGCTGAGAAAGGCAGGTCTAGGATAACATTAAACCACGCTTAACCTGTTAGCTAGCCCTACCAGGTCAGAAGAGGGCTCTCTCCTTGTCAATCTCAGGAAAATATAGCAAATGAGGCTTGAGATGTCTGATGTAAAGACTAATTTTTGGCTAGGTATATGATTAGAGGAGTTTGGTTGAATTTTATGGTGGTTTGCTGGATCAAATGTGAAATGCATTTTTGGGTCTGGGGAATGAACTCAGTTTTGCAGAGGGTTCTGTGGGGTGAGGTAGGCAAGTCCTTTAATACTTTGAGTTAAGTGAAATGGAGAGTTTTAAGACTGGTGAGGATTTGGAGAGGGCATGTAAATGTCACGAATCCTCTTCAAACAGTAGAAAACATGTAAAGCTAAATAAACCCTAAGGTAGAGCATTGCAACGTCAATGATTTCCACATTTATACTTGATTCATTTAGTTAAGCATAAAATAGAGAGATAATGGGACACATAAACATATGATAACTTGAGTTACAGAGGAGAAAACAATACTAAATCACCTTGCCACAAGAATCCCACAAAATGTTGTAAACCCTGGTCTATTTCCTTGCCAAACTGAAGAGATGAATGTATAATAATGCTCCAAGCATTCACAAGAGTCCAACCTTTACAAATGACTGAAAAAATACTTGATATAGGCAACAAACAGCTCATAGTAAGCTTTAGGGGTCAAATTCATGAGTTTAGGAGCTGTTTCAATAAGATCTAAACTAAGAACTAAAAAGTAGGCAGTGGAACAGGTTGCCTCTAAAAACTAGGAAACTGATTCATTCAGTTCAAAACTACCTTTTCGTGATGTATCTACCTCTATGAATGAATTTTAAAAATTTGTACATCAAATTCCATCAAGTTACATCAATTTACATCAACATTTTGACCATGAGAAAGAGAAAAGTCAAATTGAGAAAAAATAGGCAAAAAAAGACTTTTTTGGGCAAAAATGACAATTTTCCATCCTGTGCGTAGCGCCTTTTGGCAACCCATTTTGGAGGCCTTCCCGTGGACCCAATTTTCTCTAAGTGGGCTTGTTGGAAAAAAAATTCTGTCTACTTTCCAGAACAGGTGGAATTACTGAATTTCGTTTCCATTTGACCCTCCAAAAGTGAGTTCGCCCAACATTGCTTCCTGTGTGGCCAAAAAGGGATAGAAAGGGCATTTTTGAGGTGTTTTTGACCCCTTTTGAAGCTCAAAACTTGACAAAGCTTTCTATCCATTTCTAGGCATTCATAATTTTGCATGAGGAATCCAAAAATGTAGAGTTTTCCTTCAAAGGAGGTCCCTAGCAAAAGCGAGCACTAGGTGGCGCTACACACCACGCAGAAAAATCTATGTTTTGCTTCAAAAATTCAAAATTAACCAAATGTGTGCCAAATTTCTTGAAATTTGGGCTGTGTTCCCTACGTCAAGTGCTATGTTGGGCTAAGGAAGCCTCAGCCAAAATATTGAGCTTGTCTTGCTTTTTCCTCCTCCTCAAAGTTTTCCTTAACTTGGCCTTCAAGGTTCTTATTCTTGCTTTGTAAACTTTGGTTTTTGCCAAATAGTGATAGACCATGTGCGTCAACATATTTTCCTCTTTTTCGGCCTTCTCCAGCATCTTCTCCAAGTGCATGTTTGCCCTTTGAAGCCAATATTCATGTCAGCTTCAATCTCTTGTTCTAGTGGTGTCAATTTGATTTTCCTCCTCTTAGCTGCTTGTCGGTTTTCTCTTATAGTTTGCAGTTCCATGATCGTCTGCTAATCCTACAACTACTTTCTCCTTTGGTCAAGGTAGTTTATAATCCACTTAGCCCTTTCAAGGTTAAGAGCTAAGGCACGAATGTCAGCTTCTTGTTCTTGGATGATCTCTTTGGGTTTTGAGCTTTGGGGGCCCAAATCAGTGTCCTCATCCTGAATGAGAATGAAATCTCTCTCTTGACCTTCCGAAGGCCCTTCATCATGCACTGGTTGTTTACCTTTGTCCTGTACCTACTTTTCTATTTAAGGAAACGAGACCCCTTCCACCCCAAGTGGATACCGTACTCATTTTGCTGCTGCAAATAATCTCCTTGTGCCCTTTTGGTAAGTAACAAACACTAGCACACTGGTGGTTTGAGTCTCATGCACCTCTTGCTGATGTGAAGACCCTCCTGCCTCATGAAAAGATGATGGGGTCACTTGAGGACTTGTTGAAATCACATGTGAAATGAAATCACCCCATGAAACATTCAACAAACTTAGCTAATGCAAAACCATAATCTTGATCAATGCAAAGTGATAAATGTTGTTGCACTGTTGATGAGGAGGCTTTCCTTTCACTAATGTGGTCATTTTCTCAATATTCGGGCACATGAAATAGGGGATGTTCATCATTCTCACCCTATTGAAATGCATCAATAATCTAATATGGTAGGTGTACAAGCATGAAAACCTTCCTTCAGAGTTGAAATATTTGATTATGAGCTTCACCAGTGGAGCATATGTGTCCTGTAGGTATCTGAAAGGGAAAACTCTATTGATCTGCTTCTGATAGCCAACCTTCATATAAGGCTCATAATGTTCTTTGTCCACTAGTTGTCCCTTGTTCCATTGTTCTCCCACATTCAGAATACCTATTGCTTCAGCTTTAGTTTCAGGTGTCAAAGTGAATGTAACACCTACCAAATTGACCTGGCCATTGTGAAGATGGAGGACAAACAATCTAGAAAGCTCATGGTGGTATTTGAATCTCTCCACCATCTCACAAAACTAGTAGCAAGATTGATGTTTGAAACATGCTACAGAAAGAGGAGAAGCCAATAGCTCTGTAAGTGTAGTGGGCTCCTCCTGGATGTGTTTGCCTCGCTTGTGAGGCTTTCTGAGTGCATGAAGTTCTTGGGAGGAATCACTTACTATTTCTTCATCCCTTTCATAAGGTGAATCTGTCTCCATATTTTCCATTGTTTGATGTTCTATGATGAGTATGAAGAGATTTTATATCAACAATAGGTGTTTGTTGTTTAATGAAAATGGATTGATCGTTGGGACAGTGAGTGAGGGATTATATGCTAACTGTAGGGTTTTTGGCAGTGGCAGGGTTTTGGGAATAGTAGGAATTAGGTATTAGTGTTTTTAGTTTTGGGAATAGGGGAATAGGATGAATATAAATGAAAGGGTAAATTGTAAATGAAATTAGTGAAATGTAGTGAAGGGGATGTGAAAATGAGGTAGGGAAATAAACAACAACAAAGAAAAAATTGTAAACCCTAGACAGTCTTTTCAATTTGACTATGCAACAAACTAGGGTTTTATCTTTCACCTATTCAAAAACCATCAAAGAGGATTAAAATCTCTTTCAAAGGCACTTTGGTATGCTTAAGTTACCTATTGAATGAAGCTTGCAAGATTTGGGAGGTTGATGAGGTCGTTTGGATGAAATTCGGGCTTAAAAGGCAGGTGCGTCGCACCCACTAATAAGTGCGCCGTGCTTCTCTGGTGCACCATGCCCATTTAAATTTCAATTTATTTCTTAGCTTCCATGAGCCACGCCTACCAGGTGCGCTGCACCACAACCCAGATGCACCGTGCCAGGAGCTTTGCACAGTTTTGCTGTAGTTTTTTCCTCTTTGCCTCAAAAAATGTGACTTCACCTTTGTTCTCTCACTATTTGGCACAGATAATGTCTTGAACATAAGAAAAACTTTTATTCAAGGGACTTTAATTTTTATTTACAAAAAACCCACTTTTCTAATGTTTGCCTTTCACTTTATCTATAAAACTTTGTTTTCGCAATTTGACTTGCTTTTTTCCTTTGATGGACTAATGCTTTGAATTTTTGACTCTTTTGCAGGAGCTGTAGTGCAGGAGCTTGGCAAGGTGACCAAGGTTGCATCTTGGACTTATTACATATAGGAAAAATGAAATTTATATACATAAAATAATAAAACTCTGTTTTTCCTCAAAACATGGTTTTGAGGAAAACTCAATCACTGAGAATGTCATTATTGAAATTTTTGATGCTGAGACCTTATTTGACCTCCTCATGTGCCTGCTGACCATTATTGAGCTTTTACAAGACTATGAGGACAAACCCTTGACCTAATGAGACTTGAAAACCCTAAAATGACTTCTGCAAATGAAATGAAATATGAATCACAACAAATGACTTGTGCATGTGAAGATAGGCTAGCAGATGAAAGGCATGAGTCAAATTGATAAAGAACCACTACCATCAGATGATCCATGACCTAATGGAATGCAACTAATCAGATGAGACACCTAATATGCATGCAAAAAGAGAAAATTTGATCACTGATGGAGGGAGGAAGGTACTGACACTAACATTTCCTCCAATGGGGATGGTAGCTCCTAGGAGGTCCCAAGAACCATATATCTATGGAAAGCAGATTAGTGCCTTCTTCCATTGGGCAATGGAGTCAATAACTTCCAAAAACTAAAACCAATATGTTGACTCAAAACCAACTCAATTATAATGAGTGAAAACTGACTTGATACTTAAACACAACCGACAAACTAGAAAATATGCTCAAAATGGAGCTTATTCAATAAAACCTAATCTAACTATTCCATTCATCACCTAATCAAGTGAAATGAGACAACCAATGCAACCAAGTAAGTATTCTGGCTGCTATTTGAATTCTTTGCAAGTGATTTCTTATGAACCATAAGAGAGAACTATTGAAAGGCAACTCCCATGAAAGCTTGTAAACAGATCCATTGAATAATATGAATTTTCTACCTAACTCCAAAAACATTGCATAAGGATCTCGAAATTCATGCACACTGGGTTTCTTCTCCTCATACCATGAATGCAAAGTTTGATCTGAGCTTTATGACAAGACTCCTGCTGAAAATGACAAAGAAACCGGCTGCCGGATCAAGTTTATATCAGTACACGTTTCGAGCTCACATGTAGTCAATGGAGAAGGACTTTGACTGCAGACATCATCCAACACATCAGCTATTGGATCCTGAAAAACTTGAAAAGACTGTTGCAACCCATTTTCTATTGGTTCCGATGAGATTACATAATTCTCTACAGGCTGCTCATTTGAAGATATATTATGCAAATTTTCATTCAAAAACTGAAATGATTCAAAACAAAAAGGTACGGAATCATCTTGCATCATTTGATCATATGGTCTAGCTTCCAAGTATTCATTTGCATCTTGACAATCAATGGCATTCAGAGGTTGCAACTTTGGACATGAAAAGTCTTGAACAAGGATTTCATTTCCCTCAAGATAGTCTAGATCAAAAATTGTTGACAGTTGATTTCTGATTGCATGAATGTTGTCTCTGATGAACTGAAATGAAGCAAAACAAAACGGCAAAGATCCTTCACTTACTTGAAAATTTGCTGCACTTTCCTCCTCACTTCCATCACTGATATGCAATGGTTGGTCACTATATTTGAGCTGCTATAAGTGAACTTCCTCCTCTCACAAACTAGCTGTTGGTTTGTCTACAAGATTAGCTTCTGTTTGGAGAACATAATAATCATCATACTGATCAAACTAAGGCAAATCATCAGTATAAAACACATCATTAAGCATACATGTCATATCAACATATCTCTCCTCTCCAAGATGATCTATAAAACAATCATTATCAGATCTATGACAACTGGGGTAAGAAAGAAAATGTTTTGGATCAACAACTTGTTCTTCTTCAATCAGCGAGCCATGATCTTGAAAATCATACTCATTCCTTGTGGTGATCTTTTGCATCATTTCTTCCACTGCACTTACCAAAATGTCGAGCTTTACCTCTAATGATGTCAATTCCTCCAGATCTATGTTCTTCACCTCTTCTTCCTTCAAATTTTCCCTTCTGATCAGCAAATGAGCCTCTACATCTACTACACTGTTCTGCATCTCTTCAATTGTTGCAAGGTTTCTTTCTCTCAGCTGAAAATCCATTTCTGGATCAAAGGCTTCTGGGTAATGCAAGCGAGCAGATCCAGGAGGAGGTCTTATATTAATAGGCATCAAATAATAAACTTGGTTAAATCTGGCAGAAAGCTGTTGTACTGTCTCCCCTGGTTGTCTTTTCAGCTAGTTATACTCTTCTTATAATCAAGAAAGGGTTTTGTCTTACCACCCAAGTATCGAGGAAAACTTTGACGAACTGCTGGAAATCTGAGATGCTTGCATCAGGCAGGGTTTTGAACCAACTCTTGACTTTGCCTTGCAAAGAAAGAGCAAAAAGCCTAATAGTGACATTTTCTTTATCAAGTTCAAAAAGGTCGAGAAAAGAGTCAAAATTCAGTATGTGTCTCTCAGCAATGATGTTGTCACATTCACCATCAAATCTTGGTAGATATAGGTCATGATTTTTAAGGAAAGCATGGGATATAGGAGGTAAGATCAGAGGCTTGTATCGATCTGGAATTTTACAAGGTATAGGGGTATGTACAGAAGGTATAGAACTAGTCTTGGTCTCTTGGGGCTCATCAATTTGAAGACAATCATCACAAGGTTTAGAAGAAGGGTCTTGATCAAGATCAAAGGCATGCAAATATTTGGTATTTTCAATCTTCAAAGGGAAGGAATAAAATGCAAGTAGAGGATATTTTATCAAATATAATATACTTTGCAAAGCCTTCTTGACATTCTCGAGAAAAGAGAAGAAATAATTTATAACAAATAACAAAATGTCTTGGATGAAATTCCAACTTCAATACCTAATCTTTCCATATTGTCCATTCATATTTCTGCTGGTCAGGTTCATCCTCCAGTGGAGTCCTTGGATCTGATCTCGAAACTGATTTAGAATTTCCAAGTGAATGATTTCAGCCTTTCCAGTGTCTGATCGTTGTCCACCATGAACAATCAGATCTGAACTTGATTACATGTTACTGGGGCAATTTGCAAGTCATATGTTCAGTTCATAAACTAAACTGGAGATTGACTGAAACAACATTCATCTACTTATGCCATCGCAAAGCAAGGGCAGTTTGAAGGCTACAACTTCAGGCTCCGTCTATAGTTTATAAAGCAAAGAACATTAGTGAACAAATAAACTTGTCTTCCCCAGTATGGTCGCCACTACGTTAGGGCCTAAATCTACCTCAAGCTGAGAAAGGCAAGTCTAGGATAACATCAAACCATGCTTAACCTAGTAGCTAGCCCTACCAAGTTGGGAGAGGGCTCTCTCCTTTTCAATATTAGGAAAATATAGCAAATGAGGTTCAATATGACTGATGTAAAGACTAATTTTAGGCTAGGTATATGCTCAAAGGAGTTTGATTGAATTTTATAGTGGTTTGTTGGATCAAATGTGAAAGGCAGTTTTGGGTCTGGGGAATGAACTCAGTTTTGCAAAGGGTTCTATGGGGCGAGGTAGGAAAGTGCTTTAGTACTTTGAATTAAGTGAAATGGAGAGTTTTAAGACTGGTGAGGAGTTGGAGAGGGCATGAAAATTTCATGAATCCTCTTCAAACAGTAGAAAACATGTAAAGCTAAATAAACACTAAGATAGAGCACTACAACATCAATGATTTCCACATTTATACTTTATTCATTTAGTTAAGCAGAAAAGAGAGAGATAATGGCACACATAAACATATGATAACTTGAGTCACGAAGGAGAAAACAATACTAAATCACCTTGCCACAAGAATCTCACAAAATGCTGCAAACCCTAGTCTATTTCCTTGCCAAACTGCAAAGATGAATGTACAATAATGCTCAACGCATTCACAAGAGTCCAACCTTTAAAAATGACTGAAAAACTACTTGATATAGGCAAAAAAAAACTCATTCTAAGATTTAGGGGCCAAATTCATGAGCTTAGGAGCTGTTTCAACAAGATTTAAACTAAGAACTGAAAAGTAGACAGTGGAACAACTTGCCTCTAAAACCTAGGAAACTGATTCATTCAGTTCAAAACTACCTTTTCATGATGTATCTACCTCTATGAGTGAATTTTGAACATTTTTACATGAAATAGCATCAATTTACATCAATTTACATCAATATTTTCACCGTAAGAGAGAGAAAAGTCAAACTGAGAAAAAACTAGGTGAAAAACAGAGTTTTTTTGTCAAAAATGACAATTTTCCATCCTATGCGTCGTGCCCCTGTCCCTGTGTGTAGTGTTTTTTTGCAACTGATTCTGGAGGCCTACCCATGCACCAAATTTGATCCAAGTGGGCTTATTTGAAAGGTCTATCTGTCTACTTTCCAGAACAGGTGGAATTTCTGAATTTGGTGTCAATTTACCCCTTAAGTGAGTTCTCCCAACAGTCCTTCCTGTGTGGCCAAAAAGGGGCAGAAAGGGCATTTTTGAGGTGCTTTTGACCCTTTTGAAAGCTCAAAACTTGACAAAACTTTCTAGCCATTTCTGGGGATTCATAATTTTTCATGAAGAATCCAAAAATGTAGAGTTTTCCTCCAGAGGAGGTCCCTAGCAAAAGCAAGCGCCAGGTGGCGCTACGCGCCAGGTAGAAAAATCTGTGTTTTGATTCAAAAATTCAAAATTGACAAAAAGTGTCCCAAATTTCTTGAAATTTTGGCTGAGTGACTTGTGCCAAGTGCTATGCTGGGCTAAGGAGGCCTCAACCAAAATATTAAGCTTGTCTTGCTTTTTCTTCCTCCTCAAAGTTTTCCTCAACTTGGCCTTCAAGGTTCTTATTCTTGCTTTGCAAACTTTGTTTCTTGCCAAATAGTGATAGGCCATGTGCCTCAACATCTTTTTCTCTTTCTTTGCCTTCCCCACCATCTTCTCCAAGTGCATGTTTTCCCTCTCAAGCCAATATTCACGATCAGCTTCAATCTCTTGTTCTAGTGGTGTCAATTTGATTTTCCTCCTCTTGGTTGCTTGCTGGTTTTCTCTTATAGTTTGGAGTTCCATGATCGTCTATTGATCCTCTAGCTACTCGTTCCTTTGGTCAAGGTAGTTTATAATCCACTTAGCCCTTTCAAGGTTAAGAGCTAAGGCATGAATGTCAGCTTCTTGTTTCTGGACGATCTCTTTGAGTTTTGAGCTTTGGGGGCCCAAATTAGTGTCCTCATCCTGAATGAGAATGAAATCTCTCTCTTGACCTTCCGAAGGCCCTTCATCATGCACTAGTTGTTTAACTTTGTCCTGTACCTACTCTGTTGTTGAAGGAAATGAGACCCCTTCCACCCTAGGTGGAGATAGTACTCGTCTGCTGCTGCAAATAATCTCCTTGTGCCCTTTTGGTAAGTGGCAAACACTAGCACACTGGTGGTTTGAGTCTCATGCACCTCTTGTTGATGTGAAAGCCCTCCTACCTCATGAAAAGCTAATGGAGTCACTTGAGGACTTGTGAAAACCTCATGTGAAATGAAATCATCCCATGAAACATTCAGCAAACTCAGCTGATGCAAAACCAAAATCTTGATCAATGAAAAGTGATAAATGTTGTTGTAATGTTGATGAGGAGGCTTTGTTTTCACTAATGTGGTCATTTTCTCAATATTTCGGCACATGAAATAGGGGACCTTCATCATTCTCACCCTAGTGAAATGCATCAATAATCTAATATGGTAGGTGTACAAGCGAGAAATCCTACCTTCATAGCTGAAATATTTGATTATGAGCTTCATCAGTGGAGCATATGTGTCCTATAGGTATCTGAAAGGGAGAACTCTACTGATCTGCTTCCGATAGCCAACCTTGATATAAGGCTCATAATGTTCTTCGTCAACCCGCTATCCCTTGTTCCATTGTTCTCCCACATTTGGAATACTTGTTGCTTCAGCTATAGTTTCAAGTGTCAAAGTGAATGTAACACCTGCCAAATTGACCTAGCCATTGTGAAGATGGAGGACAAACAATCTAGCAAGCTCATGGTGGTATTTGAATGTTTCCACCATCTCACAAAACTGGTAGCAAGAGTGATGTTTGAAACAAGATACATCAAGAGGACAATCCAATAGCTTTGTAAGTGTAGTGGGTTCCTCCTGGTTGTGTTTGCCTCCCTTGTGAGGTTTTCTGGGTGCATGAACTTTTTGGGAGGAATCACTTACTGTTTCCTTATCCCTTTCATAAGGTGAATCTTTCTCCATATTTGCCACTATTTGATGTTCTATGATGAGTATGAAGAGATTTTATATCAACAATAGGTGTTTGCTATTTAATGAAAAGGGATTGATGACTGGGACAATGAGTGAGGGATTATATGCTGACTGTAGGGTTTTTGGGAGTGGCAAGGTTGTGGGAATTGTAGGAATCAGGTATTAGGGTTTTTAGTTTTGAGAATAGGGGAATAGGATGAATGGAAATTAAAGGGGGAATTGGAAATGAAATTAGTGAAATGTAGTGAAGGGGATGTGAAAATGAGGTAGGGAAATAAACAGCATCAGAGACAAAATTGTAAACCCTAAACAATTTTTTCAATTTGACTATGTAGCAAACTAGGGTTTTATCTTTCACCTATTGAAACACCATCAAAGAGGATGAAAATCTCTTGCAAAGGCACTTTGGGATGCTTAACTTACTTGTTGAATGAAGCTTGTAAGATATGTGAGATTGATGAGGTCGTTTGGATGAAATCCAGGCTTAAAAGGTAGGTGCGCTGCACCCACTAACAGGTGCGTCGTGCCCATTTAAATTTCAATGTATTTCTAAGCTTCTATGCGCCGCGCTGACTAGGTGCGTTGTGCCATAACCCAGATGTGCCATGCCAGGAGCTTTGCATAGATTTGTTGCAGTTTTTTCCTCTTTGCCTCAAAAAACACGACTTCGTCTTTATTCTCTCACTCTTTGGCACAAATAATGTCTCGAACATAAGAAATTTTTTTATACAACGGACTTTCATTTTTATTTACAAAAAACCCACTTTTCTAATGTTTGCCTTTCACTTTATCTATAAAACTCTATTTTGGCAATTTGACTTGCTTTTTGCCTTTGATGGACTAATGCTTTGAATTTTTTACTCTTTTGCAGGAGCTGGAGTGCAGGAGCTTGGCAAGGTGACTAGGGCTACATCTTGGACTTATTACATATAGGAAAAATGAAATTACATGAAATTTATATACGTAAAATAATAAAACTTTGTTTTTGCTCAAAACAGGGTTTTCAGGAAACCTCAATCACTAAGAATGTCATTATTGAAATTTTTGATGATGAGACCTTATTTGACCTCCTCATGTGCCTGCTAGCCATTATTGAGCTTTTACAAGGCTATGAGGACAAACCCTAGACCTAATGAGACTTGAAAACCCTAAAATGACTTCTGCAAATGAAATGAAATAAAAATGACAACAGATGACTTGTGCATGAGAAAATAGGCCAGCATATGAAAGGCATGAGGGAAATTGACAAAGAACCGTTACCATCAAATGATCCATGACCTAATGCAATGTAGCTGATTGGATGAGACACCTAATATGCATGCAAAAAGAGAAAATTTGATCACTAATGGAGGGATGAAGATACCGACACTAACAAGGGAGGCAACTGAATTATTTCCTCAACCTTGAAAGGATCAACATGAATCCCTTCAGTCGATATGATGAATCCTAGCAGCCAACCAGATGTGACTTCAAAAACACACTTATTTAGATTCAACCGGATTTTATAAAAACGACATCTCTCAAAAACTAACCGAAGGTGGATTGGATGATCAATTCTCTTGTGAGAACGAGTAGCTAAGTCATCCAAGTATGCTTCAATAACATGTTTGATGTCATGGAAAGCATAAGACATGGCCTGCTGAAAAGTAGCTCCAACATTTTTAAGACCAAAAGGTATCTTTTTGTATGCAAACGTGCCCTAGGAAAAATAAAGGTTGTCTTGTGCTGATCCTCTGGACGGATAGTAATTTGATTGTAACTAGAGAATCCATCCATGAATGAAAAAATTTCATTACCCACACATTCATCAACAATTTGATCAATAAAAGGTGTGGGGCATTGTCTTTAAAACAAGCTTTATTTAAATCCCTAAAGTTGATACATAGCCATATCGTTCCATGCTTCTTAGCTACCGAGACTGGATTGGAAACCCACTCTGTTAGAGGAATGAGGTATATGAAAGCCGCCTTAAGTAGCTTTTCAATTTCAGCTTTAATAGCTACTGCTTTCCAAGGATTGATCGATCAAAGTTTTTGATGAATAGTTTTGGCATTTTCATACATCTTGATCTCATGTTGGACTATAGATGGATCAATTCCAGGCATTTCCTCATAAGACCAAGTGAACACAACTCAAAACTCTTTAAAGAGGCCAGTGTAGATTTTAATTTCTTCAGGGGAACAATCAGCCCCGATGAAGACATTTTCTATTACGCTAGCATTCCTAGAGATGTTTATAGGTACAGTTTGTGAGATAACCAACATGTTAGCTTCGGCAGAAAATTGTGCCAGAGCCAAAGGGTTTCAAACTATACAAACGTCACTAGTAAGCAGATTGGAGAACCTAGATTCAACTCCATGAAATGGAGGAAGAAAATATGAATGATGATGTAACTCTTCCCATGGTCGATCCATACTCATCATTGCCTCCAAAATTTCTTCTTCAGATACTGAGACTATATCCAAGTAATCCAGAGCTGAAGTAGAATCGAGGGTCCAAGCCGGAGCCACATTGCCATATAACTCCTCTTGTGAAAAATGAGTGGGATGGTTGTTGGTAGATTTAACAATATATTGATAGCTAAGTTCCACTGCAGACATGGGAAATTCCATTCCACCAACCTTCCGTCCATCTAATGTGGTGGTAGATGAAGGTAAGGTCGAAGGGTCTGAAAAATAATGAGTTCGAAAGAACTCTTTTCCTGAAGGTCCCCGAGAGTATGAAATTGCATTAATTCTAGCTATAGGAGCATGAAGGTCAAATATACCCATTAACGAGGAGTACATCCCAACTCCTAAATTCTCAGTAGTGTTATATACATTTTTGGGCACTACAAACCCAATCATAAATGTCCATAAACTGAGGGCTCCTAAGTCCCTAAAAGTGTTGCTTCACTGCCTAAAGGAACAAGTTCAGCTGATTACATCATGTCCCAGAAGTTCTCCACTAAAACCTGCTCAGAAATGGTCAAAACTAGACCATATTGAATACCCAATGTAGAGGGTGCGATGCATATCACCTTCCCAGTGTACAGGGCGAGATGCATACTGAATGGCCTCCTGGAGGGTATGATGGGCAAGAATGGACAAATGGCAGCAACAATTTGCGAGGTAGAAGATCATGGAATCTTCCAGAAGCTTCCCCTCTGACACTTGCCTCTCTGTTTTTGACCAGGGATGAGTAAGAGATCATCAGTATCCAAGTGGAATCAAGAACTATCAGAGAGGACACTAATCAAGACCCCAGAAGATGACTCACCCCCCTACAATCATCTATATATGGATCCCTCATCACAAAGATCCAGTGGTTGGAATCTTGTATCTTGTAGAGAAGTGTTGTTGGTTTTCTGGTGTAACTTCAGAGTGTTGGGTGATCTAAGCTTTACTTGAGGTGAAGAAGGGATTTCTTGTAGGACGATGATGGTAGGTTAGAATATATGGTTGTAATCCTCCTGCTTTTCTTGATATTAATAAAGCTATTAAAGTTTTCCTCCATATTCTTGTATGTTTGATTGTATATGCATTTGTATGGTTAACACATATCTAGTCCTATGTTATTTATGAATATAGATCTCTGTCCTTCGATAGTAGTATGCTGCTTTGATTCCAAAGGTGCTCTTTGAAGCTGGGCAGACGAAGAAGAAGCGGCAAAGATCTATCAGGAAGGAGAGGAATCAAACAAGGAAACCAAGCGCAAGACTAAGGTTGGTGTCCTTTGTTCCAC
>APFE030062568.1:60219-71779 GCA_000404065.3 Pinus taeda
AATTTTGTAGGATTAAGTGTCTAGCATTCTCCTTCTTAATTTTAAGGGGTGTTTGTGAGTCCAAGTGTCTAACATTCCCCCCTTAATATGAAGGGGTGTTTGTGAGTCCGAGCATCATTCTGAAACTTTCAAACTTTTCTTTTCCAAGTTCTTTGGTGAATATGTTTGCAATTTACTCATTTGTGGATCAATGTTGTTGGTGAATAATATAGGCCTCAACATGATGTCAAATCAAATGATACTTTGTAATGATATATTTGGTTCTATCATGGAATTTTGGATTCTTGGCCAATTTAATTGGATAAGTGATGTTAATTAAAAGAGCAGTAGAGTGCACTTGTTTCTCTTGCAAATATTCAAGAATTTTTCCTAGCCACACAATCTTTTTGGTTGCTTTTGCAATTGCCACATATTTTACCCCTGTTGTGGAATATGTTGGAACTGACTATTTGTGTGACCTCTAGGAGACAACTCTTGATACAAGACTCATAACATAACCTAAAGTAAATACTTTTTTTTTCCTTATCTCCATCAAAGACTGAAATATAATATCCAATTAAGCTAAAGTCACCACCTGTGTATATTTGAGTCCAAAGTATTGAGTTCCTTTCAATTAATTTAAAACTCTTCTTGCAATATACCAATCATCCCTCATAAGGCTTTTGCATAAACCTAGAAAGAATTCCAATAAGAAATTAAATATATGGTCTGGTAGCGGTGAGGTAGATAAGACTTCCTACAAGTTGTGTGTGTGTGTGTTTATTCAGAGGAAAATTCAAGTAGACTTGAAGGGATCACATCCCGCCGGACAAAATAATCGGAGCCTAACCTCAAGGGAATTGACGAGAATTGACCCTGTGACCTCCCATTGGTGAGGTTCTTTAGCAACTGGTACTTGATATATTGAGCTAACCCTCAGGGATAGACACTATCTATACTTAGTTGCATCCTCAAATTAATTTCCTTCTTTATATGTGAGCTTTGGATTTTGTTCCATTGGAGTGGACAAAAGTTTGCATTCAACCATGCCAAACGTGTTCAATAATTCTCCAATGCACTTCTTTTGAGAAAGGAATATATATCTTAGATGTTGGGTCACTTCAATGCTTGAATAGTAGTTAAGATATCCAAAATATGTCATTTCAAACCCTTTCTTCAATTCTTCCTTTATCGATGTAATATAATTTTCATTGTTCCTTGTCATCAACATATTGTTGGGTCCCAGTTTTGTCCTATTTTGTTTTATCTATTTTCTCTCATGTTATCGATTGGCTAAATGATTATTTTTGAAGAGTATTTTCTACTTCTTTGTTTTAACAGGATTAAAATAACATTAATGAGAAGTTTAATTAAGGCTTGTATGTTATAGGATTAAAATTGGTTTTATTATACTTTGGGACGTGCCTACACCAGTGCATTCACATGCTTGCACCATTGCACTTACCTACCTGCACCATGCAATGGATTCCCGCACCATTTACCTACTTGCACTCCGAAGGACTAATGGACTGCACTCACATTTTCTATAATCTTTCTGCTATCTCTGCGCATTATGGATTGCTGCAGTTATAAACCTTCAATGTTTTGTAGATGGCGCCTTGGGAGGGGTATGAATGGAATGTCTGAATCAGACTGGCAAATTCTTCAGGCCTTGCCATGCAAGTGTTATAAGAGGTTCTTGAAAGAGAATCAAAGTCACTAGAGGAATGTAAGTTGGGTGTATCAGCTATCAGAAAGTGTCAGCAAATGATTGGATATGTGCCTAAACTTTTGAACATGATACACCATATATTTCGTTCAAGCAAACGCTCAATGCTTACATGATAGGAGCTTGTGCAAAAGATACTATCAAAACACACTGATGTCACTGATAGAAGTGAAGTCAAGGAGCAGACCAAATTCGGTGGCGACATCTTTGGTGGTTCTTCGCTTTTCATTCTTTGATATTGTAACTTGGATGATTCACTGTAAGGAGAACACAACCTTGTTTTTGATGATACTCTTCACCACTTGTATAAAACTAAAGAGCTAGACTATATGGCCTACATTGTATTGCAGGTGTTTGAACATAGGTAGCACAAGAAGATCCACGGAGGTTTCGTATTGAGATGACATATAGCTGCAGTCAAGGTCTCAATCCTCTTGAGGCTTCACCACATTATCAAGATCATACCCTTCCTATTATGGGTCCAGAGAGATTGTAGAATGCTCTTATCACTGCCCACGATGTGGAGAACGCTTGAAGCAAATGACCATAGCCACATCAATGCTGGAGTCAACACATTTCTCTGCCCTCATCTATGCAGCCACGTGGACATGATACAGTGTAGCACCCATCCTACGTGGAGTCTAGCAATAGCACCATTCCAGGAAAAGAGGAACAATTCGCTAGAATCACGCCTGTTTCGACATTTAATTGAAAACTAATTTTATTTATGGAAAATTGTTGAGATCTGCTTCCTCTATTCTAATCTGCTAATTAAAAGGCCTAGTTGTAACTCAATGTTATATAATAGATTTCCTGGAGCGGCAAGAAGTTAGCTTAGTTAGTTAATTAATTAGACAACAGGGAAGCAAATCGACCTAGCTAGGGATAATGCGCATCAAAGGAAAGCGCATAAGGGAGGAGAAGCTGTCCCGATGTAGTAGCACGTGGATTCCAGTTGTGGATCACTTCTCTTGCTTGTTGGAGTTAAGTCAATGTTTGTTTGATTTAAAAGAATGTTTTTTTGGGATTAATTGAAGCAATTTTTATCTATGCCTTGTCTATTCGTTTACTGCATCTAATGAATTCGATTTTTTTGTGAACCAGGAACTCAAAGAGGCTGCAACTTGGATGGGTTGGCCACCAAACTAGCTCGACACCACTCTCATCTTTTAGATTCAATAGCATTTAGATTATTAATTGCTATGTGAATTTGACAGTTTCTTTCTGCCTTCAATTTCTAGTTCTAGATTTAATTTGATTTGCTGCAATTTGTTCCTTTATAAACTATTTCATTTGCTGCATCACTAATCACATTTGCACTTGAAATATTTTAAACAAACATCGTGTCCTTCCAGATTGTCCGAATCCACAAGATCGGCTCTGCCTTTATGAGCTCTAGCTCGAATTCTGTAAATTAATCCAGATCTATTAATTTATATCAAAAGCTGCAATTTTTACATTTGTTGAGCCGATATCTATAAATAAGGAAACTACACTATGTTTGGACTAATAAATGTTTAATTACCATTATGGTTTCCTTTAACTTCTGGACAGTTTGCAAGATTCATTTTCAGGGACAAGGAAGGTGAGATACACATTAATTTAATTTCCCTTATAAGTTTATTTACACAGTAAATTTCCTTGTTATGTTGTTGATTCTTTCAAGTTAACTTTACATAGAATTAGTGCAAGCAGAATGGTTTGAATTTCTTTTCAATTTATTCCAACATTTACAGTCTTTTTGTTATTATGCCGACACTTCTTTATTTCCCTTTATGATTTCCTTTCGCATTGATTACTTTTATTTCCCGCACGATTCTAATTGTTTTGATTTGTGTTTTCTTGAATTCTCTTTTAGTGTAGGATTTCATTTATTTATGAGATTAATACGCAAGATATACTGGCATTTATTTTGCAAGTTGTCAGGGGCTTTCTCTGGCAAATCCAGTGTTGTGTCTCGAAGTTCACGAACTATCCGATTAACAAATTAAATGTTGGTACATTTATAGACCCTATACTACACCCAACATTTTGGCATCATTGCCGGGAAGGCGCTCAGGGGATTGACCTTGGTGATTTTCCATAATTGGTTTTTTTCCTTCACCTAGTTTCTCTTGCAATTTTATGTTCTTTGAATTTTTTTTTCTTTCATGCACTGTTGCTTTAAGGTTTCTCATTTTCAACTCCAGATTTCTCTAAACCATTTACCATTGAGTGTGATGCTTCTATATTCAGTATAGGAGCAGTATTAATGCAAGAAGGGCATCCAATAGCTTTTGAAAGCAAGAAGCTCAATAAAAGAGAACATCTTAAGTCCACATACAACAAGGAAATGCTCGCTATTATGCACGTACTAGATAAGTGGAGAAAATATCTTTTGGGAAGTAAGTTCTCCATTCAAATGGACCATAACAGTCTCTAGCACCTCCTTCAACAAAAAACACTTTCCGAAGAACAACAAAAATGGATTGAAAAACTTTCTGCCTTTGACATGGAGATACTACATAAAAGGGGAAAAGACAATGTAGTAGTAGATGCCCTATCTAGGAAGGATGAAGAACCAACATTACTTGTAGTCTTGGTTGTTGTTCCTGAATGGCTTAGTGAGATTTGAAGTGAGTATGCTAAGGATCTAGAAATAACTGCGATAATCAATAACCTTCCAGACAATTCAAAATTTGAATGGAAGAATGACATTCTATGGTACAAAGGAATAATCTGTTTGAATTCAAACTCCAAGTTTAAATGCAAGATACTCAAGGAGTCACATGATTCACTGCCAGCCGGACATGTAGGATTCTTTAAAACTTACTACAATGGACATCAATCATTGTTTTGGAAGGGGATGAGTCGTGATATTAAGAAGTATTTAGAAGAATGTGACACATGTCAAAGAAATAAAAGTGAAAATATTATGACACCTGGATTACTTCACCCCTTAAACATTATGAATTAGAAATGGGAAGAAATATCAATGGACTTTATGAGGGATTACCTGAATCTAAAGGCAAGGATAATATTTTCGTTGTAGTCGATAGAATCAACAAATATGCTCACTTTATTGCAATGAATAAATCAGACTCAGCTAAACAAATCGTTGAGATATTTTGCAATTATTTTTATAAATTACAAAGTTTTCCCAAAGTCATTGTGAGTGATAGAGATGCCAAATTTAAGGGTAATTTTTTGAAAGAGTTGTTCAACCATATAGGAACCCACCTAAATATGAGTTCCACTTACCGCCCTTAAACAGATGGAAAAATGGAGGTTGTCAATAAATTTTTGGATCCTACCTACATTGTTACGCTACAAAAAAAAAAAAATAAGTGGGCTCAGTGGTTGCATCTCCCTGAATGGTGGTATAATTCTACTTATCATACGTCAGAAAAATGACTCCATTCCAAGCTTTGTATGGGTACAAACCTCCAAAATGGAAGGATCTAGCTACCATCTAGACAAATCTACTAGCTGTTAAAAACCAACTTGAAGAAACCCAGAAAATCGTCCAAACCCTAAAAGAAAATTTAAATATTGCAAGAAACCGTATGAAGCAACAAGTTGATCGAAACAAAACCGAAAGAGAATTTGAAGTTGGAGAATTGGTATTTGTCAAACTCCAGCCATACAAGCATTTATCCTTGAAACTAAAAGGAAAAAATAAGTTGGCACCAAAGTTCTATGGACCATGCCAGATCAACAAAAAGATTAGCCAGGTTGCATATAGTTTAAGCTTTCTGGATAAAAGTCGTGTTCACAACGTCTCCAATGTGTCCTGCCTTAAAAGGGTATTGGGCGACCATCAATCAACGAAAACAACGCTTCCATCCCTAGATGATGAAGGAAGGGTCATTTTCGAACTAGAAGGTATCTTATCTACTAGAGAAAGGAAGCTTTGATCTCATGTAATCAAGGAATACTTGATCAAGTGGAAGGACTTACCAAAAGAAGAAGCTTCTTGGGATACTGAAGCATTTCATTAGCAGCATCCATCGTTACGTATGCTTTGAGGTTAAAGCATTATTTTTATATGAAGGAAATGTTATATAGAAAATTAGTTAGTTCATAAGTTATTAGGAAAAGGGCATGATCAAAGATCATTCCCATTCACCAAGAGGCACCCAAGGTAGTATATAGCCAGGGCCTCCCACAAAATGTAAACATCATTTATTCATTTATTAATAAAATATATATATCATGGCTGTCGATTTCTAAACTTGTGTGTTCAAGTGATTAACCAATCTCCTACAAAGAGTGTGATGAACAAAGTACCAAAACAAGCATGGTCAGGTATGTCTTGCAGCGTATCTCATCTCAGAGTATTTGGATGTGTAGCTTATGCACATGTTCCTAATGAGAGAAGAGGAAACTTGGATGATAAAAGTGAAAAATGCATATTTACTGGTTATAGTGAGCAATCAAAAGCTTAGAAATTGTATAACCCTACCACAAA
The DNA here is from genome assembly GCA_000404065.3 of Pinus taeda. Classification (NCBI taxonomy): domain Eukaryota; kingdom Viridiplantae; phylum Streptophyta; class Pinopsida; order Pinales; family Pinaceae; genus Pinus; species Pinus taeda. The sequence goes on from APFE030062568.1 coordinate 66,378, forward strand.
GAAGACCATAATTAGTAGAGATGTTGTATTCAAAGAACAAGAGTCATGGAATGCAATGGTAGACAAAATAGTTGATGCACAAGTGCCACTGATGGAAGAAGATGATGTAGCAGAAAAGGAGCATCAAGAATCACAAGTGAAGACACCAAACAGAGACACACCAACAAGGACTTGAAGATTTTTAGAGAAGCATGGATCTTCAATCAAATCAACAGATCGAGATTCTCCTAATAGTCAGTCAGGTGATGAATCAAGCAATGGTAAGTGAATGAACATAAGTATGAAAGCTTTTTATGATGATTTGGATGTTAGTTCAAATTTTTCATTCTTGTCATTCCAACCTTCTTCATTTGAAGAAGCAATCAGAGATGAAAATTGGGTGCAAGCCATGGATGAAGAAATTGAAGCTATTGAAAAGAATGATACATCGGATTTGGTTGATTTACCAAAGGGAAAAAATCTAATTGGTGTAAAGTGGGTGTATAAGACAAAGTTGAATGAGAAATGTGAAATTGATAGATTTAAAACTAGACTTGTAGCAAAAGGATTCTCGCAGCAACCATGAATAGATTTTGGAGAAACATTTTGTCCAGTAGCTAAATTGGATACTATAAGAGCAATTATAGAAGAAGAAACTTATGTTCAATAGCCTCCAGGATATGAATTTAAGAGTAATGAAGAGAAAGTTTACAGGTTGAAGAAAGTGCTCTCTATGGACTGAAGCAAGTGCCTACAGCGTGGTATAGCAGAATTGACTGCTACATGATCAAGAATGGATTTTGCAGAAGTGTTGAGCCTCAAACCTGCACCTTCCTATACACCCTCTTAGCCCTCATTCTCCACTCACTTCATTCATCCAGTTGTTAAATCATTGCATTATAGTCTAAAAAGGAATGTTTATATGGTTTTCTGACTATACTTATGACTGTTGTTTGGTTTAGTTTTTTGTTCATGCAACTGCGGAAACTTGTCAATTTCCGCAGCCAGCACAGGTTTCCGCAGCCAGCACAGGATTCCACAGCTATTTTGTTAAAATCTATGCTCCAGGTGTCCTCTGAAGAAATGAGCTACATGGGCAAGCTCCAGGTGGCGGTGACATGGAACGTGTCCCTTCAAATTGGCCAAATCATCCATAAGAGGCCGCGGTCAACCAAAGTCAAAGACAAGGCCAGCCAAAGAGTTCAGCGATGGCACATCACTGTTTTGGGCACGTGAATGACACGTGGCGTAGTCCTCGGCTCACGAAGGCACCAGCACACCTGGAGATCGTCCCTGAAACATGAATCTAACAGCCAACCACTCCGAAGATTTAAGAAACTCGATGACAGTTACACTAGATCTCCGCTGAAGAGATCTACGTGTCTATGGCAACGCAGTTAATAACGTAGAAGTTGTTAGTTAGCTATAGTATTTTTGCATTATAAATAACGCGTCATTGAACGATATGAAAGAGCTTTTTGATATGTATAAACCTTGAACTGTTTATGTAATTTCCACACTGCTGGTTATCTTATCACCCCACTGTTTCATATGCTGCTGTTTTAATACATGAGAAGACTTTTCTGAAGATAGTCGTGTGATTATTTGATTGGTTGAAGTGGCAGAGAGCCCCTGCATGCTGAAGCCTTGTAAAGTGTTTATTTAGTTTCATTATGTTTTTTTGTTTTTATCATTAGCTTGTACATAATATGTTGTTTTATGTTTCTGCTATTCATATCTTCACCTTTGTTTTCTCAGAGCTGTAAACTGATCAGTGCTTTTTTGCAGGTTCTCTTAGGTAGCCCCGGGCAATTTTTCATCTTTTTGATAACTTTTGGCATATGAGATCATCTTGTCCTTCCTGCTAACTTTCATTTTCTGAAGTTTAAATTCAGCATTGTCCTTTTCAAGTTGTGATTTGCTTATTTGTTTTTCTGCTATTTTAGATATCATACTGCTCATCAATTTATGATTTCTTTCTGTGGCCAAATGACTATATCAGTAATACAATCATAATATTACTAACTATAGTGTGATTTAGTTGTCATATTGCTTACTCATGGTTGCTTTCCATAAAGTAGATTGAGCTGGGGTAAAGGACTAGAAGAGTTTAAGTAGTGTGATTAATTTCTTTTCTACAATTTACATTTAGTTATCATATTGCTTGATATGTTCATGATTACTCCGCAAAGGTAGATTGAGCTGAGGGGTAAAGGATTTGAAGAATTCAAGTAGTGTGATTAGTTTCTTTTATGCAATTTACTTTCTTGAACAGTTAAATATCATATTACTTAACTTGTTTATGATTACTTCCCACCAGGTAGATTGAGCCAAAGGGCAAAGGATCTGAAAAGTTAAAGTAGTGTGAATTAGCTGCTTTGCTTTAAGTTTGAGTTGTTTTTCAAGTTTTTGCTTTCTTTTCATTTTCAGCAGCAAGGATACTGGGCCATTGTCATTAGTTCACTATTTGATGCATTTGTTTTCTCTTAAGAATCGATTTTATTTTAAAGCTTTCTTTTGAGCATTTTCAAGTTTAGAAACCATCACCATCTACACTCCACACACTTCACACTTCACTTTCACCACCACACATTAAGAAAAAATAAAATCCAAAAACAAACTAAAAAGCTTAAAACGACAAAAGCCTAAGGAAATGGTTATCTAAGTACATATAGTACACCTCACTTCGTCATTTTGCGAACCCCGGGTTGACATTATAAATAACATTTTAGATCACACTAAATTGACAAAACAAAAGGATCCGGGGCAAAGCTTAAAAAAGGTGCAAGCACCATAAAAAATGGCATGCTAGATGAGACATCCTTATTATACGACTGGCGAGCAGTGTTACCGCGGTGTTCAAGCTCGTTTAAAAATAAACCTGCCATGAGCAGTCTTAAAGTGAAATTCAAGCTCATTAAAAAATAAACATAAGCAATGAGCAAATATTTCCCCCAGATTTTAAGCTCATTAAAAAATGAACCGGTCAATAACCATTGTGAATGCCTTATCGTCAGCTTTTCAGCCTTGGTCGTGTTCTCATCATCACCTCCACTCTGTTTTTAGCCAAACATTCACCTCCATTTGATTGTTTACCCTTTCGAGGAACATCTGTGAAGAGTGATTCTATTAGCCATCCTTGTGACACTGTCGTGATTGGAAAATTCCAAACCTTCTTTGGAATCAGCTGCTACCCGAAATCATCACTCGTTCCTCAAAAAACGAGTCTCCTTTAAGCTCTTTTCAACTGACTCGTAAAATATGAAAAGATTGTCGAGCGATTAGCCTCTCCAGATCGTTAAAGTGATCGGAAGTGCTATCCCTCCTCTAGATTTTAATCTTTTTGGACTTGAGGGATTATTACACAAAAAGATCGAGCGCTTGTCTTGTTCGGCTCGTTAAAACTATCAAAACTTCATCCCTTTCGTATTATTTTACACTTTTTCAGACTTAAGGGATTATATGACGAAAAAGAATCTTTGGAGTTTCCTTTCCGTCCCTTTCAGACTCTTTAAAATTGAAAAGGACCGAGTTATCTTTGTTGTTAAACTCGTTAAAACTGAATAGTGACAAACTCGTCCAAATGGACGAGAACGAGTTTCACTGTCGTTAGGCTCGTTAAAATATAGCGACAGGTTCACCCAAAGGGCAAATTATAGAAAAAGCATATGTTATCCTCCTCAAGCTTGACAAAAATAAAGATGTACTTTTCAGTAATGACTGGGGAAAATTGGGAAGAAAACTTGAAAAAACTTTATTGGTAGCAAGTCGCTCTTGAACATGACACTTTCTCTCCGCATCCGAGCCAGGTTGGGTTGTTCAATTCACTGGCCATATCACCATTGGTCCATCACACCATCCATATTTGGGGTTAACGCTACCAATCCATCGTCAGTGTCGCCGATATGTTCAAGAGAAGTCATTCAGAGAATTCACCTGTGTCTCACCCGCTACAATACATTCACACTCCATTCTTTTCATGACCGCCACCCTGAACCCTATCTCATTAGATCATTTTCACCTCCAAAATCATTTGCTTCATTCCGTGTTGTAGATGTGGGATTCATTAAGGCCCTCCTACGACGGGTCACTTCTTGTCGACATTAGCTCATTATCAAAGAAGTCAACCTAGGAACAACCCTTTCAGTACTTTGAAGCTTGCATGCCTCAATGGCAAGTTTCTCACTTTCAGCAACAGGTGTACATTAATGGTCTTCGACCGAGAGATTTTACGTGGTGTTCTATGCCAAGTCCTTTTTCACACCATGCGAATTGTACTGTAGTACCTTGAGGGTCATTGTCATTATTGGTGATTCCTCTCGCACCTATTAATAACTTACATCATTGGCTGGTAATCAGGCGATGTCTTTCCATGTTCGACTCCAGAACATTTTTCACTTGGATCGACTTGTACTCTGAGTGAATATTGAACAAGTTTTGAAGACCCCGATCTAGTTTCATCCATCCGGGCTGCGATATATTCAGGAATATAAAGACATCAAATGTACATCATTGCCGAATAGATGATCATCCAAATCAAAGGATGATGAGTCCGAATCATCAGTCTGCCACACAGAGGATTGTCTGTCCTATGTACATGAAAATGAATTTATAAAGCTAAGCATGGGAATTCCTGCCTTAGCTAGATCATGAAAAATATTATGAAGTTATTATATTGTATTGTATGTTATTACAAGTCGCCTCCCAGCTCGAAAAAACTTTGGATCCTCATGGTAAAGCATTTCACCCGACATCAAAAGATTAACGACCTCATGCTTTAGGGCGCAACTGTTATAGACATTTTTGGGCATTGCAACCCCAATCATAAATGTCCATAAACTGAGGGATCCTAAGTCCCTAAAAGTGTTGCTTCACTGCCTAAAGGAACAAGGTTAGCTGATTACATCATCTCCCAAAAGTTCTCCACTAAACACTGCTCAGAAATGGTTAAAACTGGACCATACTGAATACCCAGTGCAGAGGGTGCGATGCATATCACCTTCCCAGTGTATAGGGTGTGATGCATACTAAATGGCCCCTCTGTAGGGTGTGATGGGCGAGAATGGACAAATGGCAGGGACAATTTGCGAGGTGGAAGATCACAGAATCTTCCAGAAGCTTCCCCTCTGACACTTGCCTCTCTGTTTTCGATGAGGGATGAGTAAGAGATCATCAGTCTCCAAGTGGAATCAAGAACTATCAGAGAGAGGACACTAATCAAGACCCCAGAAGATGACTCACCCCCCTATAATCATCTATATATGGATCCCTCATCACAAAGATCCAGTGGCTGGAATCTTGTATCTTGTAGAAGTGATGTTGGTTTTCTGGTGAAACTTCATAGTGTTGGGTGATCTAAGCTTTACTTGAGGTGAAGAAGGGCTTTCTTGCTGGAGGATGATGTTGGGTCAGAACATATGGTT
>APFE030062568.1:72079-102181 GCA_000404065.3 Pinus taeda
TTGTATGGTTAACACATATTTGGTCCTGTGTTATTTATGAATATAGATCTATGTTCTTCGATAGTAGTATGTTTCTTTGATTCCACAGGTGCTCTTTGAAGCTGGGTAGATGAAGAAGAAGCGGCAAAGACCTATCAGGAAGGAGAGGAATCAAACAAGGAAACCAAGCGGAAGACTAAGGTTGGTGTCCTTTGTTCCACTCTTATCTATTTTCATAAAGGAAAGCGAAAGTAGACTTTACTTGTTTGTTTCTAAGATAGCTACTAGTCTTAGTGGGAATAACAGCTCTGAGTTGACACTATTCCCGATAACAAGTAGGTTGATGGGGTTTGTCCACCAATGGAACGGTAGAATCTGAAGTTGCGTGGGAGTCGCCTGGATAATAATACAACTGATTAATTTTAACAATCCTGCGCTCATGAGGAAAACAGACGATGCGGAATAAAGATGAAACTATGGAATCCATCTCATAAATCCAATTGCTGCCTAAGAGGAGGTTATAATCCAGGTTGGCATCAACTATTTCTACCTCAATATTTATGACCTTTCCCCCAACACATATAGGAAAGGCAGGGATAATCTTGTGTGGCCTATGAGAATGTCCATCAAATTTCGTCAAGAGAGTCGGTGAAGGAACAACTGAAGGTGATCCAATGGCCTTCCAACATGACATAGATATTACAAATGTGGAAGCTCCCTCATCTATAATTGTCCAAAAAATATTTGTATTTCGGTAAGTGGACTTTATCTGGAAAGCCATATGGTGGGGAAGTCTCTTTTTGACATTCAGCATATCAAAAGTGAGCACTAAAGAATTCCTTGGATCTATTGCACCGATTTGTGAAAGCAAAGCACTTCTCTGAGAAGGACATGCTTGGAGTACCTCCAATGTAGACATAGCACAAGGACTTTGAGCCAGATCTTCTACAATCGAGTAGTTCTGGGCTGCCCTAGCATTAGGGTTAATGGTCAAGCGCTTTGCGGAACCTTTCAGTATTTGAGGTATAGAATCAACAGAGGGTCGCTCAATATGAAGTGGGTCTGTGGCTTCGAGAACATATTTAGCCTTAGATGTTTCTATTTCACCATAATCCCATGTTCGCATAGTAATGTCAACATTAGAGTTCATCATATAAACATTTGAGGAATTTTCCCCTTCTTGGTTGCCCCCTGCAGAGGTACCAGCTTTTGAATTCGCACCAACAAGTAATTGTTGCCCTTGGGGAAAAGGGTTAGTCATAAAAACTTGGGAGCTGGAGCACCCTTGTTGCACTAATAAACATTGAGCATCTTGAATCTTAGGGTAAAGGTGAGTCAAATGACCTCCATTGCATAAATTGCTTGGAAACTTTACCTTTTTCTTGGACTTTTTTCTACCCTCACCGACACCATTATCGGGTTTGTTTACATTGCCTTTCCCTTCCTAGTTATTCTTCTTACCTCGTCCCCTCCTCTTCCCATTAGATTGTTGATTTCCTTTGGGGTTAGAGGCCTGGACGACGTTTATAGAGGTAGGTTGGGAAGGTGTAGGTGTAGACGGTGTTGCCTAGTTAAAAGAGGTAGTTTGTAGAGACAATTGTTGCAATTGATTCAAAAGGTTCACCATGTTAACATCAATTGATCTGACTATACCATCGATGTAGGGGCTTGGCTTCGGTTTGGCTAAATCAACCTTAGATCTAGGAGCATCAGGTAGGATTTTCTGAAGAGTCCTAGACTGAGAATATATTATTTTCATTTGTTGGGCTCAAAAAATACCCTGCTCTTCTGAATAAACACCGAAAAGAGACATGTCCTTTGAGATCTCAGGTTGTAATGATTTGAGAAACCATTCAAGAAGGTATTCTGGTGGGATTTCAGCTTTGATAAGACTTTTTCTCCTTCTCCATTCCTAGATGTGATCCGAAATGTGAGTTGCGGTGTCTTGCTGAAAGTTAGCCAGAAGTTCAATTCCGGATTTATATTGTATAGGCAACTGAAAATGGTTCAAAAATATATTAGCCAAATCACATAAATAAGTATAGGTTCACCCTGGCAACTCTATATACCATTTGGCTGCATTTCCGGTTAGGGTGCATTGAAATAACCTCAACCTGATCGAATCATCTATCAGGGAGTTGGATGAGCATCATAAGTGAAATGTGGTTACATTGTCTCCTAGATCTTCACCACTTTCCCCTTGAACTTTGGGATATCCGAGGGAAGTTTAGTTTGGACTGGAGGCCAAGCTGGATTATACCAAATTGTATCGTTTCCTAATTTAGTTAAGTCTGGCAAGTTAAGTGTGGCTAGAAAAGGAAGTCATGGGGAACCATGGGAATTCCATCGAGAGTGGGCGGGGTTCCCAAAGGTCTGAACAGAATGAACTAGATTTTAAAAGGCACCAGGTTGCCTGAAGTAACTCGTAGAGCTTGCTGAACCAAAAGGCAGTCCTTGTGGTCCAACAAAATTCAGAGTTTGAGCAACTCCTGCTAAAAATCCTCTGTAACCATTGAAGTTACCCCCTAACAAAGTATTGAAAGGAGCTGACAGCCCCTGATAAGGATTCCATGCATTAGAAAAGGGTGGAAAATTCTGAAACAAATTAATCGAAGAATACGACACATTCCCTTGTTGGCCGAAAAATTGATTCCCAGCTCCTATCCCACTAACCGTAGGGTTTGTCCAACTCTGGAAGGGGTTACTACCTTGACTTCTAAAAGGAAAAGGCATTAACCCTACTATCGGATTGGAATGTGGTATATTACCACTTCCAAATGGGAAATCCTAAAACGAAGTTGATCCACTCATCATGGATGTAGAGGTGGTCGATGGTATGTTCAAAGGAACTGAAGGAATCCCGTGAGATGGCATTCCATAAGGGAAAAATCCAAAACTAGATGCAGTAGCTTGAGAACTTCCACTCGTTGATGAAATGGAAGTGGACCCAAATATAGTCATGCTGGGCATAATAGAAGGGATGGAAATAGTTCCTCCCACTTGTATAGATATGGGAGTCTGCATGCACACAACACTCGTCATAGATTCCATGCTTCCAACAGTGGTCATCGAAGGAATAGATGTATGTAAACCTAGACTCTAAGGCCTATGAGTCAAAATTTCGACGTATAATAGAACATCTGGATGACCTGGTGGAAGAGGAGAATTCAGAGCCGCAGCCAACTCTAAAAGCTCTTCAACTTTGATATTATCTTCTGACTAAAAGATTACTTGGGAAAGAACTGGTGTGTTCCTTTCTAACTCTCTACTAGTGCTAGGTCTATCTTGTGAACTAATGCCCTCAAGTGGAGGATCAATCTCCGATGCGCCTGCTGCCACTAGTTGAAAACCACTGGCAGAATCACTCCTACGTCTTCTAAGAGAAGGCTCCGGACTCGTAGGTGATAGCCCATGAAGTCTCCTAGACCGTCGAGATGGTCGATCAACCACTTTGAATTATTTAAAATATCTACTTAAAGACTCAAAAAATTATAAAGCTAGGTTAACTAGGAGTAATGAACACTCACTAACACATCGCTAAAGATATCAGCAATCAAACAACTCTCAAGTATTTGCACTCCGATTGATTAGGACAAGACACCAAAATACAAGAAAGTTAATAACGAGGGCCTTCTGGTGAGCGCCAATATTACAGCAAAAATGCTACAACTCCTGGGTTGCGAACTTTAGTTTTATCAACTCGGTAGTTCGTAACAAACTTTGAAGTGTCGATGCCATATGCACAAGTATTAGTTCTCACTTTAGGTTGACACTTGGTCAGCATGCACGAGATCAATAGGAGCTCAAACCAACTTCTATAGATTTCAGAAGAAGCTCTATGTGTGATGAAAGGAAAGAAACATTACTCTACAGATGCTATTCTGACTACAGAAAGGAGAAAGACTGGAATGTAAAGCAAAACCTAGTAAACCCTAATTAACAAGCTAATTGTACTTTTTCCAAAAACACTATGAAAACCATGAAATAAATTCCATTACCTACTCAAAGAAGTAAAAAACATCTGACCATGTTATTTCTAGAAGTAAATATGCAAAAAACATATTTTTGTATTTTTATGTGTTTTTAAGTGAATTTAACATGCATCTAATTTATCGTGTGTGAGTATGGCAGCGAACAGGTGGCATTAGAGGGTGGTTTTGGAGCTTGGGAGGATGTAGGATGGTTTGAATGGGTACTATGAGGTCTTAGGTGTCCTTATGGAGGCTTTTCCCACACTCGGCCTTCAAAAGAAAGCCTACAGGAAAAACTACAGGAGGACACAGGAAAACTATAGGAGGAAAATAGGGAAACTACACGAGGCCTATAGGAGGAGGCCGAGAGAAATTTTTTCTATTTTGAGGGTGTGAGAGTGGGTGGACAAGGTGGATGAAGGTTGGAATGAGGTGTTAGGGTACCTAAGGTCTACCATGAATCCCCGAGAGAAAGGTGATTGGGTTTGCTCAAGGAGAGAGGAAGAAGTTCTATGAAAAATGAAGGAAACTAGTGCAGAATTGAGGTGAGTTTTGGGAGACCTATAGGGCATGGATCAGATGGAGGGTGTGATTTTTAGTAAGCTGGTCTACTACTGGAAGAGATCTACTACATTGAAACTGACATTCAACCAAGAAAATCAAGCAACCAATGAAATGAGTGCATCCTAGGAAAAATAGAGATTTGCATTAAAATGGCCTAAACTATGATGTACAAAGCATGCAAAAGGAATATTGCAAATCTGGAAGTGAACATGATAAAGAATATCTAAAGTAAAGCAAAACAGGACTATCAACCTAATAGAGAGCTGTAAACACTAGAAGTCCTAGGAATGAGGAAAATTTGTCTTTTTGGGGCAACAAGAGAGTCTTTGCCTCAAATCATGGTCCCAGAGGGAGGAAGAGAGGCCAGGGAACTTTTTCTAGCCTTTTGAATCTTCTTTGATCACTACTTAACCTGCTACAGAGAGCACAAATGGAATCAAGCTACTAAATCATCAAAAGCAACCTATTCTTAACCATAAGAGAAATAAATCTAACAACAAACTAATCTACAAATACAAGTAAAGAGAAGCTTGGCTACTTGGATTGGGCCCTAACCCAAGAGCTTCAACCCTCTGAGGTAACTCAGTGCTAGATCAAAAAGGATTCCATCTTCATTATCAAAAAATAGCAAGATTACATAAAACTGACATAAAATGGTAAGCTCGAAATTTGAGTAGATTTTACACAAGCAAAAATAGTCAACCTTGGTGAGGCCCTAGACCTGTCCACTTATACATATGAAGCTATCAACAACTTCCTTAAAATGAGGGAGGCTTGGATCCCAAAACTAGAGATAACTATCAATCATCTTCCACTTGCTCGGCTGCCTTCTAGTGCATGATTCAGCTGCTTGTACTCTGAGCTAAATGAAGGGGAATTCGATGTGAGGAGCAATAAATGAAGGGGATTCCCTCCTATAAGTCCTCTCCTCTGTCTACTTTGAGTTATTGCTACAGTTTGACAACTAGATCCTTGACTTTGACCTCGAAATCCATCAATAATCTGGATTAAATGCATGTTAGACCACATGGCATAATAACTAACTCAACTCACCCTATAAGCATAAATATAATCAGAAAATCATACAATAAGCTAAGGGAATGGTTGATTTGACTAGGTTAGGAGGTAAAATGAGCCCATATAATTATCCATTTATGAGGCTTACGATCACCCCCCTAGTGAAGTTATTTCTCATCCTCTACGCAACCTATTCAATATCATGGTCTTTCATGGCCCTAGTGGCCTTCCTAGCATTCCAGGCTTCTGATGTGGTCTGCTAATGTTCTCCATAAAATCCTGCCTTTCTGTCTATGTCCTTCCATTGCTCCTTCTTCTCTCTTCTGCCTTCTATCATGCCTAATATGAGTGGAGGAATCAGTTTGAGGCCAATCTAGTTGACCTTCAGCCTTTGCATGGAGCACTTGTACATTGGCACTCTTTTCAATGCCTCCTTGAGCCTCATGGGGAAATGGTATTCTCTTATCTACAAACTGTGGGGTAGAGTGTTCCATCTTCTCATGAATGCATGCACATAGTCATCCCCAAGTAACCTAAGCATATCTTCAAAGTGTGAAATGGCTTGTTCCTGATTGGCTAGATATTTAGGAGCAATCTGAGGGTCATTAGGAAGTGGGTTGTGTGTGATGATGAGTGCCATAGGATCTGATGGCTCAACTCTTATCATGAATGGTTCATTCTGCTCTTTTATTAACAATATTTTCATTTCTCCTACCCTCAATTCTTCATGGTTCATCCATGACACCATGGCCATTAATTGCAGATCCCCTAGCTTGGCATTGGGGTCCCACACATTCAGGTCTGTGAGTGCCATGTTGTGTAAATAGAAATCTTCCATCTTTGCTTTGTCCTTGAAGGTTCTTTGGTCACACAAATCCATGAATTGACTATAATCTTGGAAGGCATTATGCCTCTTTGTGCCAAAGTTTTTATTTTGGATTGAAGCCATTGATCCTTTAGATAGAGGCCATAAGATTTGGTTGGTGTTCTGCATTGTAATGCTTCTATGGATAAGTTGGCCATGTATGCCAAATGAGTCTCTTTCTCCTGCAGCTGCCTCCTTAGTAATTCATTATGATTCTCAAGGTGGCTTCTTGTAATGGCTTCTCTGTCTCTGAGAGCACTTAATTCTCTGCCCATTTCCCTGAGTTTGTCTTCCATGTGGCTAATATCCTCAACTCCTCTAGACTTGGATATCTGCATCCACCTATGCATTCTCACTCTCTCTTTTTCCAATTTGAAAAATAGTGTAATTGCAATTTTTTGTGGCATTATCTTGCCTCCCTCAAGTAGTTTGTAATAGGAGTCAAGATTAGGCTGGGGGTCAACTTCTTGTAGCTCTTGTTCTTCCTCTTTCACCTCTGGCTGTCCTCCTATCTTTTCCTCAAGCTTTTGTGTCTCCTATAGTTTGGATAGTGTCTCCTGAAGGACTGTTTTAACCTCCTATAGGTTTGGTTTGGGGTCCTGTAGAATTTCCTTTCCCTTCCATGTGGAATATCTTGTAGTCCTCCTTTCATAGCTTATGGGTGTCTTGGCATGAGATTCTTTCACCCTGGAAGATGGTGAATCTTCAATGCTAATGGGAGTCTTTGATGAATGTTGAGGTTTGCCTGTTTTAATTCTGGTACTCTTCCTTGCCTTGAAATACATGGAGGTTTTTATTTTCCTCTTCTGCTTCTGCTTGACTGGTGTACTAAGGGTAGTGAGGGAAGTTGTTGCTTCTCTTTCCAAAGTTTCAGGGGACTCTTCTCTTTTCTCTGCCCTCTCTACCTCCTTTTCTCCCTCTTCTATCTCTTTTTCCTCCTCCTGATTTGTCTCCTTTTCTACCTCCTATTCTGCCTCTTCAACTATCCCATCCTCCATTTCTTTTCTTTCCTCCTTCCTCTCTTGCTCTGCTATGTCACCACTAGATTCATCTTATCCTCCTTGATGTTCTCCCTCCTCACTGACTGGAGGACTAACATCATAAGTTAATGCCATGATATCATCCTCAGTTGTCATATTTCTGAAAACTTCCCATGCTATAGGGATTGTAAGGGTATGGAGGGATTCTTTTACTAGGATCTTGATTAGGCCATGGTGAGTTCGCTGCTATGAATATCCTTCTTGTACCTTGGTGCTGGAGTCAATGAGGGACCGAAGGAGAAAGTAAGGGTTACTGAGCTTTTGATGTGCTGGGGTATCCATGCCATATCTCAATTCTTGGAGGATTCTGAAATGATATCCATAAACAATGTGATGCCTACCCTCATAAGAAATGTATCTGATCACTTGGTAGCTAACCTCATCCTAGGTATATGGTGCACCAACCCTCCTAATTCCATTTTTGTCTTCAATAGGGATTTCATTATCTTGGAAAAATTTCCTCTTGGCAGCCTGGCGAATTACTTTCTCATCTTGACTCCATGGCAGACCAAGAGGAAGGGTAGTGACCCTACTGATGAATTCAGGGGTTACTTCAATGGAGAGGCCTCTAATGGTTACAGCCGCATGAGTTCTTATGTGAGGGACCAGAGAGAGAGCAAATTCATGGGAAATTTCATCATCAAACCCTCTAAACTTCTCAAAGAAATTCATCCATTTTACCCTTGTAAATTTTTCCACCACTTGATGATGTGCATGGAGTCTAGTGGAGTTAGTGGGCTCTTTTCTCATAAACCCTCCTATCATACTTCATGTACTTCTTTTGAAAAACTAGATATGGAGGTGGAGATAAAGAATTTTGAGTGAAATAGAAAAACAGAGGGGACTGTGTTTTTTTTTTAAACAGATTTTTTTTATGTATTTCTACCCTCTTAAAGACTCATTTTATCTTCAATTTGAGACCAAATCTTTCACATTTTGATTTTCAACAGAGGGAATTCATGAACCCTACCTCTTCAGAATAAAATTCGTGCCAAAAATCATGTTTCCTCCCTTCAAAATGACTCACTGCCCCTCCTGTAGAAGCCCACTGTCCCTCCTGTAGATTTCCTGTAGGTGCTCCTGTAGAAAACTTTTAGGGCTCATGTAGAAGATGCTGAGAGAAAATATATGGAGGAAATCAATGGAGGATGGTGGATATGAGGCTATGGGGGCATAAGAAGACTGCTATGTGGCTCAGTTACGAGGAGAAACTGAAGAAAAGGTGGTTAGAATGTGCGGGGAGGAGTGTTGATTACCTTTTATGACTATTTCCAGTTATGAGTATAGACATGGCAAGGTGTACGTTGCCTAGATTAGGACCGTTGGTCCCACCTTCTTGGTCATCATGACCCCCCTCATAATCATCCCCTCATTACTCCATCGGAGTTAACTATTCCTCCCACTACCTATTCTTCACATCTTTTTCTTGAGTTGACTATGCGCACATGTGGGTGATATCTCGGTTAAGTGGAGTCAACTAAATGAAGGTGGCCAAGTTAAATAGCCACCTTTCCCTCTTTCAATTTCAACCATCTTGTTGCCTTTGTATCATTCCTAATTACACAAATGCAGATAGAGGAATGACTTAGCTACTTACATGTAATCCAAGTGTATTTGCTGCCATCGACTGTGAGGTGCTGTGGCTTTCTCTGTTGCATGCCTTCATTTTCCTTCATGCATGTTGTCTTTGCTTTCTGATGTGTTATTGTGTGTTTTTTGCAAGTTCTTATTTTGTTGGAGCTGAGCTGCATGTGTCTTTTCAACCTTCAGATGTGTTGTCCCTTGCTGCTGGTGCTGGACTTCTATGGGATCAACTGCTACAAGAATTCCTACAAGAGCTCCTGTAGCTGCTTCTCTCCTTGAAACTTCAGCTATTTCCCTATGCTTAGAGCTCGAGAATGATGCCAAACGTGGAGATGAATGATGGAGGGATAGTAGGTAAGCTTCAAGTAAAGTTAATAGTGCCTTTTCTTCATTTTATTTTTGTTTTTTTTCAAAACTAAAAAACTGCTTTTCTGTGTTTTTTCTTGGAAAGGGAAAAAAAAATAATAATTATGCTTGGAGTGTGACGCAGTCTTGGAAATGATGGTAAGAGGGATTATAGGTTCCTCATGAAGCTTTTCTTGTCCCTCAAACTGCCTCATGTAGAAACTTTTAGCTCTCTGTAGTTCCTAGAGGAGCCTCTTGTAGAAAAAACAGAGCCTCATGTAGCAAACACAATTTTGGAAGAAGAGGTACAGTGGGGTGAAAGAGATGCCAAAAATGATGCAGGAAAGTGTGGAGAAGATGAGATGGATGTTGGTATGAATGTCAGGGTCCACTTGGCACCTCCTTCTGCTCCCTGCAGTCCTCTTGCAAACCTACAATGCAATAAAAATTCATTTTTTCTTTCTCTTTTTTTTTTGTTTTTTTGTTTTAAAACAACTAGCGTGTCTCAAAGAGGTTTTCACCTTAATTTCCTACCTTGGGCATCTCCAAGGGAGGCTTTCACCCAGGGATTTTATTCTTTTCACTTTTTTTGACATCATTGGCCCACCTCAGAAGAGGTTTTCAACCTAATGATGGGACTCAAGTGCCTCATGGAGGTTTTCACTTGAGTTCTTATTTTTTTCTCCTTTTTCTTTAGTGAGTGGGTGAAGTGGAAGCTAAGACATGCTCCACTACCATCACTATTTTATTCAAATTTTTAATAAACTCTCACTCGGAGAGGGGTTTCTTATAGACTTTTAACCGATGTCAACTGAAAAGCATGGGGATGGCTTCATCATCAATGATTCTGATAAGAAATGAACCATTGTCATTGCATTTCTACACAGTGTAGGGTCCCGGCCATCTTGTCCTCAGCTTGCCTTTGAAATCTTTGTATCTTGAATCATAAAGTAGTGCCCAATCTCCCTCTTGGAATTGCTTCTCCCTAATATTTATGTCATGCCATATCTTTATTTGAAGCTGAACTATCTCCGTATGAAGAAGGACTTGCAATCTATATTCATCCAATCCATTGAGCTGAAGTAATATCTCCTTCTGTGCATGGCTGAGATATAGGTCTGGCTAAGCTACCATCCTTAGGGTATTGAATTCAAACTCTATTGACAGTAAAGCATTCTTCCCATAGACCAATTCATAGGGTGTGAACCTGGTGGTGGTCTTCCATGTTGTGTTGTAGGCCCAAGTGGCCTCAACTAATCTGTCCACCCAGTCTTTTCTACTGTTGCTCACTACCTTGGTTAGGATCCCTTCCAATGCTCTATTATTGACTTCCACTTGCCCATTGGCTTGTGGATGGTAAGGGGTGGAAGTCATGTGCTTGATCTTATGATGTGTGAGCAAGTCTTCAATCAAGTTGGAAGTGAACTGACTGCTTTGGTCTGTGACCAACTCTCTCAGATACCCGAACTTGTAGAATATGTTTTCCCACAAAAACTCAGCTACTTTTTCCTTTGTTGTTGCTTTGATTGCTTTTGTCTCCGCTCACTTTCTCAGGTAGTCGGTGCACACAATGATGTACTACTTCTGCTTTGAAGGAGGGTTTATAGGCCCCACAAAGTCCATTCCCCACTTCTCAAATGGCTCAAAGATCACTTGAGGTTGCATGCGAATTTCATCCTCTGGAGTGGGTTTCCCCATCCTTTGACACCGATCACACTGGCTCGTCTGGGGGTCAGCTTCTTGTAGCTCTTGTTCTTCCTCTTTCACCTCTGGCTGTCCTCCTATCTTTTCCCCAAGTTTTTGTGTCTCCTATAGTTTGGATAGTGTCTCCTGAAAGACTACTTTAGCCTCCTATAGGTTTGGTTTGGGGTGCTGTAGAATTTCCTTTCCCTTCCATGTGGAATATCTTGTAGTCCTCCTTTCATAGGTTATGGGTGTCTTGGCATGAGATTCTTTCACCCTCGCAGATGGTGAATCTTCAATGTTAATGGGAGTCTTTGATGAATGTTGAGGTTTGCCTGTTTTAATTCTGGTACTCTTCCTTACCTTGAAATACATGGAGGTTTTTATTTTCCTCTTCTGCTTCTGCTTGACTGGTGTACTAAGGGTAGTGAGGGAAGTTGTTGCTTCTCTTTCCAAAGTTTCAGGGGACTCTTCTCTTTTCTCTACCCTCTCTACCTCCTTTTCTCCCTCTTCTGTCTCTTTTTCCTCCTCCTGATTTGTCTCTCTTTCTACCTCCTATTCTACCTCTTCAACTATCCCATCCTCCATTTCTTTTCTTTCCTCCTTCCTCTCTTGCTCTGCTATGTCACCACTAGATTCATCTTCTCCTCCTTGATGTTCTCCCTCCTCACTAATAGTAGGACTAATATCATAAGTTAATGCCATGATATCATCCTCAGTTGTCATATTTCTGAAAACTTCCCATGCTATAGGGATTGTAAGGGTATGGAGGGCTTCTTTTACTAGGATCTTGATTAGGCCATGGTGAGTTCGCTGCTATGAATATCCTTCTTGTACCTTGGTGCTGGAGTCAATGAGGGACTGAAGGAGAAAGTAAGGGTTACTGAGCTTTTGATGTGCTGGGGTATCCATGCTATATCTCAATTCTTGGAGGATTCTCTTTTTTTTTTTGTTTTTTTTTTTTAAACAACTAGAGTGCCTCAAAGAGGTTTTCGCCTTAATTTCCTGCCTTTGGCATCTCCAAGGGAGGCTTTCACCCAGGGATTTTATTCTTTTCAATTTTTTTGACATCATTGGCCCACCTCAGAAGAGGTTTTCAACCCAATGATGGGACTCAAGTGCCTCACGGAGGTTTTCACTTGAGTTCTTATTTTTTTCTCCTTTTTCTTTAGTGAGTGGGTGAAGTGGAAGCTAAGACATGCTCCACTACCATCACTATTTTATTCAAATTTTTAATAAACTCTCACTCGGAGAGGGGTTTCTTATAGACTTTTAACTGATGTCAACTGAAAAGCATGGGGATGGCTTCATCATCAATGATTCTGATAAGAAATGAACCATTGTCATTGCATTTCTACACAGTGTAGGGTCCCGACCATCTTGTCCTCAGCTTGCCTTTGAAATATTTGTATCTTGAATCATAGAGTAGTGCCCAATCTCCCTCTTGGAATTGCTTCTCCCTAATATTTATGTCATGCCATATCTTTATCTGAAGCTGAACTATCTCCGTATGGAGAAGGACTTGCAATCTCTATTCATCCAATCCATTGAGCTGAAGTAATCTCTCCTTCTGTTCATGGCTGAGATATAGGTCTGGCTAAGCTACCATCCTTAGGGCATTGAATTCAAACTCTATTGACAGTAAAGCATTCTTCCCATAGACCAATTCATAGGGTGTGAACTCGGTGGTGGTCTTCCATGTTGTGTTGTAGGCCCAAGTGGCCTCAACTAATCTGTCCACCCAATCTTTTCTACTGCTCCTCACTACCTTGGTTAGGATCCCTTCCAATGCTCTATTATTGACTTCCACTTGCCCATTGGCTTGTGGATGGTAAGGGGTGGAAGTCATGTGCTTGATCTTATGATGTGTGAGCAGGTCTTCAATCAAGTTGGAAGTGAATTGACTGCTTTGGTCTGTTACCAACTCTCTCAGATACCCGAACTTGTAGAATATGTTTTCCCACAAAAACTCAGCTACTTTTTCCTTCGTTGTTGCTTTGATTGCTTTTGTCTCTGCTCACTTTCTCAGGTATTCGGTGCACACAATGATGTACTACTTCTGCGTTGAAGGAGGGTTTATAGGCCCCACAAAGTCCATGCCCCACTTCTCAAATGGCTCAAAGATCACTTGAGGTTGCATGGGAATTTCATCCTCTGGAGTGGGTTTCCCCATCCTTTGACATCGATCACACTGGCTTGTCTATCTCCTCACATCCTGATGAAGAGTGGGCCAGTAGTAGCTTGCTTGCAATATCTTGAAGGCAGTTATTTTCGCTACAAAATGACCTCCACAAGGCCCATCATGACAGGTCAGGAGGATGTCAATGAATTCCTCCTCCTTGGCACATTTTCTTAAGATCTGATCTGGGCCAAGTTTGAAGAGATTGCCTCTAATCTAGGTGAAAGGGGCTCTTTTCCTTACTATCTTTCACTTCTCTTTTGAGGATAGGTGTGGTGGAAACTGTGTTGAAACCAAGTAGTTTTCTATATCAGAAAACCATGGAGAGAGTACTGATATAGAAAATAGGTGTTCATCTAGCATTTGGTCATCTACCACTCCTTCTTCACCTACAAGAAAATTTACTCTAGACAAAAAGTCAACAACAACATTCTCTTTACCAGGCTTATCAATAATGGTCAGATCAAAATACTACAGTAAAAGCAACCATCTAATAATGCGATCATTTACATCTGGTTTGTTCATTAAATATCTAATTGTATCATGATCAGTGTGAACCATATCTTGTGATATAATGTCTGAATTTGTTTAAGAAATGCACAACAACTAGGAGTTCCTTCTTGGTCACTGTATAGTTTAACTCTGCCTTTGACAAGTTTTTTCTTATAAAGTATATGGCATAAGGTAACTTTTCATCAATTTTTCCTAAGGCTGCTCCTATTTCTTTGTTCGAGGCATTTGTGTGAATGTGAAAGGGTAGGGCCCAGTTTGTGCCTCTGAGAATTGGGGCAGTCAGTAGCTTTCTCTTCAAGGTATCTAGGGCTTCTTGACAGTTTTTTGACCATATGATCTCAATATCTTTGCCTAGGAAGCCAAAAAAAGGAGAGGCTAACTTGCTAAAGTCTTTAATGAATTTCCTATAATATCCAACTAAGCCTAGGAAGCTTCTGACATCTCTCACCTTTTGAGGAGGTGTGACCCTTTGGATGATGGCAATTTTGTTGGGGTCCACCTACAGTCCTTATTGAGATATTGCATGGCCTGGCACAATCCCCTCAATCATAAAAAATTCACATCTTTCTAGACTAAGGGATAGATTCATCTCAATACACTTATCTAGAACTTTTCCTAGGTTAGATAAAGCTTTCTAAAAGTCAGAGCCATAAGGAGTAAAATCATCCATGTATATTTCTACTGCATCATAAACCAGTTCAAAAAATATACTCAATAATGCTCTTTGGAAAGCGGTTGGAGTGTTGCACAAACCAAAAGGAAGGACTCGGTATGCAAAGGTACCCAAGGAAAAGTGAAAGTGGTCTTATCTTGGTCTTCTGAGCTGATTTGAATCTAATTGTACCTGCTAAACCCATCTAGGAAGGAGAAAAACTTTTTCCCTGCCAGACTGTTAACACTTGATCTGTGAAAGGTAAAGGAAAATGGTCCATTTTAATGGCTTTGTTCAATTCTGGATAGTCAACACAAATTCTCTACTTACCATTTTTCTTTGGCACTAGCACCAATGGAGAGACCCATTCATTGTCAGAGATGGGATAGATAAATCCTGCATCAAACAATTTCTACAGTTCTTCCCTAACAATATCTTTAAGTGATGGGTTCATCCTCCTTTAAGACTGTTTGATTGGCTTGCAATCTTCGTTGATGTATATATGATGAGTTCATACCAAATGGTGCACTCCCTTCATCTCCTTATAACTCCAGGCGAAGGCATCTAGATGATTTCTCAATATGCTGTATAGCTCCTTCTCTTGGGAAATAGATAGGGATGATTGATTTTAAATGTCCTTTCTAGGCCGAACTCTATATTTTTAACATGGAAAGAAGTGGGGTTTGCCACACAGAGATCAGTTGAGGGGTTGTTTTGGGTTTCTCTTACTATGTCTTCTAATGGTGATACACCTAGAGGTGGATTCCGAATCAAATTTTCAATCATGTCATCCTCATCTTGCAGTTTCTCCCCATGGCAATTTATAATGTACAAAATGGTGCAGAATAAACTTTGTCCGTATCCTCCTCCTCCAACCAGAGAGGTATATCATGTTCTAGCAAGGGCTGCGTAGGATAATATAGGATTAATTGCTTGGACATGTGCCCATTCTTTATGGTCATGTTCCCAGCTCAGTAACTAATGTAGGCATCGACTGTAGCCAACCAAGGTCTTCCGAGAATGAGAGGATACCTAGTGAGCTTTGCCTTTAGCTGGAGAACTAAGAAATCAGCAGGGTACTCCCAAGAATCAATGGAGACCATCACATATTCCACAATGCCATCAAGGGTCACTGTGGAGCGGTCTGCTAGCTGCAACACTTTCATGGTCTTCCTCAAGGAGCCTTGGAGGTTAAGTTTGAGCATTGTGTCCTTTGTCATCACATTAATGGAAGCTCCTAGATCAATCAAGGTATGTGGAACCATTGTCCCATTGATGTGGATACCAACTACTGGGCTTCCAGGGTCCAGATATTTTGGACAGATTATCTACCCCAACATTAGGTTGGACAATTGTCCTATGACATTAATGGTTGGGGCATCTCTCTTGGGCCTTATTGGATGCCTAAGAACTTCTGTTTGATCAACCTATTGTAGATAGGCACATCTTTTATGGCTTGGAGAAGTGGTATCTTCACACATAAATGTTTCAATTCTCCCAGGATTTCAGTCTCTCTTGGGGTAGGCTGGATTGTCATGGATAGTCTCTCAGGAAACGATGGATTTGCTTTAGGTTCTCTTTCCTCTTTATCTTCCTCAACCTCCCTGGGTGGAGGTTGGCTATCTAGGATAGCTCTCCTGGATCGCAAATTAATTTCTTTAATCTCCATAACATAAGTTGGGCATGGTGGTTCCTCACTATACACTTGTTGAGCTTGTCTATTGATCGGGTTCGGATCTGGCTGGGTAGGCATTTGAGGTTTCCTTGGTGGAGCAGAAGGTAATGATTGTGGTTGGGCAAGTGGTGGAGGCAGAAGAGTGGGAAGAGAGTTGTATTGGGGCCTCCACCCCTGATGAGATGCATTCCATTGAGGTTGCGGCTGAGCATAGGATTAAAATGAATGGGTGGCTGGTTGGGCATGATATTGAGATGTGAAGGACCAAGGAGGAGGCATGGACCAGGAAGGATGAGCAGGGGGGCCCCAAGAAGGTATGTAGGTGACTTGGTTGGGGTTGTAGTATGCCTGAGATGTCCCTTGCATCCCCTGCTAGTATGCTCTAGGTCCATGTGGCATCCTTTGATTTATGTAACAGATCTATTCAGTGACTCCTTCGGCCCCTTGGTATACAACTTTAAGTCCGAGCAAGGAAGGGCGCTTATATGTAGAATGATCTTCTTCACAAACTAAACAAAATCCTATAGAGTTCAATGGGCATTCATTCCTAGGATGCCTCCTGGTGCATCTAGGGAAAAAATTGGCCAAAGTTCTCTCTGCTTCCTCTTGTTTTCTTTTGATATGTAAGGTATCCATTTGCATGGCAAGATTCTGCAGCATCTGACTCTTTAAGTCTTCCAGCATGTTTCCAATTTCACCTTTAATGGATGAATTAGAAGAAGAGGTATTGGCTATGGGTTGACTGCCCCTACCTTTCTTTCTGGCTACTCTAGAATGGTTTCTAAAAACAATCTTTATGTCCTCATAGGATAGTTGGTAGATGTCTCCCTGAGCCAGTAGATGGAGGGTGTCTAAAAGGTCTTCCCGAATTCCCCTAAGCAGGACCAACTTCAGAGACTCAGGGTCAAGTGTACACCTAGCCCTTCTGTAACTGAGCTAGAACCTCTCTTCATAGTCTTCCAAGGACTCATCGCTTCCTATGGTCATTCGAAAGATTTCTTCTTTAGTATATTTTGACCTACAATAGTCTTGATACTTGTTGTTAAAGGCATGTTGCATCTGAGCCCAAGTTGTGATGCTATTTCCAGGTAATCCCATGAACCAGCTTAGTGCTATGTCCTTCAGAGTAGGAGGGAATAGTTTCAAATTTTACTCGTCTACTGCATAGTCATAAGTTCAACAGATGACAACAAACTCGAACAAGAAGGTGTTAGGATATTCTGTAGTCAGATCATGGAAGTGATGTAGGGCTGAAGGACTTATATTCTTCATTTTGGTGTCCCCATTAGCCTCTTGAATGGGGAAGGTACCCTCTATACTCTCTCCATTTCCTCTAGCATTTATGTTTTCAGCCATTGGCTCTAAAGGAATGCTTTCTTCTTCTTCTTCCCCTATAGGTTCTTCAAATATGTCTGGATGTTCACCTAATGGTTCTTCTTAATTGCAACCACCGAAGAAGAGAGAAGGTTGGCTATGTGAAGTAGTGGGGGTGTTGGGCAGAAATTTTCCTAAGTTATCTCTACTCCTACAAGGCATGAAAGGAAATATTTTTGGTTGGCTTTTTTGTTTCTTTTTCCCCACACTAAAAGTACCTGCAGAAACTGAAATTGTGATTGAATAAAACAAATTGCAACTAGCTAAAATGAATTTGTTGAATGGAAACTTGCAAAATTGAAAAGGAAATGCAGAACTGAAAGAAAAGAAATAACTATTCTACTTTTGCCGAAATAAACCATTAGCAGAATGTTGTAATAGGAAATAGAAGAAAGCAGTAATCACAGAATACTCTGATGCTTTCTTGACAACGGTGCCAAAAAGTGGTGAGCACCAGTATTGCAGCAAGAATTCTGCAACTCCTAGGCTTCCAAATTTTCTTTTATCAACCCAGTAGCTCGTAACATAGTTGGAAGCATCGGTGCTATATGCATAAGTACTAGTTCTCACTGCAGGTTGTCACCTAGTCAGCCGACACGAGATCACTAGAAGCTCAAGCCAACTTCTATAGATTTTAGAAGAAGCTCTATGTGTGATGAAAGGAAAGAAATATTTCTCGACAAATGTTATTCTGAATGCAGAAAGGAGAAAGACTAGAATGTAAAGCAAAACCTAGTAAACCCTAATTAACAAGCTAATTCTACTTTTGCCAAAAACACTATGAAAACCATGAAAGAAATGCCATTACCTACTCAAGGAAGAAAACAACATCTCAGCATGCTATTTCTGGAAGTAAATAAGAAAAAAAAAATATTTTTGGATTTTTATGTGATTGTATGTGAATTTAACATGCATCTAATTTATTGTGTGTGAGTGTGGTAGCGAATAGGTGGCATTAAAGGGTGGTTTCATATCTTGGGAGGATGTAGGATAGTGTGGATGGATATTACGAGGTCCTAGGTGGCCTTCTAGAGGCTTTTCCCACACTCAGCTTTCAAAAGAAAGCCTACAGGAAAAACTATAGGAGGACACAAGAAAACTATAGTAGGAAAACAAGGAAACTAGAGGAGGCCTATAGGAGGAGGCCGAGAGAAATTTTCGCTATTTTGAGGGTGTGAGAATGGGTGGAAAAGGCGGATGAAGGTTGGAATGAGGTGTTAGGGCACCTAAGGTCTACCATGAATCACCAGGAGAGAGAAAGATGATTGGGTTTTCTCAAGGAGAGAGGAAGAAGTTCTATGAAAAATGAAGGAAACTAGAATAGAATTGAGGTGAGGCTTGGGAGACCTATAAGACATGCATCAGATGGAGGGTGTGATTTCTGGTAAGCTAGCCTACTACTGGAAGAGATCTACTACATAGAAAATGACACTCAACCAAGAAAATCAAGCAACCAATGAAATGAATGCATCCTAGGAAAAAAAGAGTTTTGCATTAAAATGGCCTAAACAATTATGTATAGAAGGAAATGCTGGTAAATGTTGTAAGTGTAAGGACTCTGAACACCACATATCTCCACAATGGTATGATATTTTCCACTTTGGGCCTAAGCCCTCATGGATTTGCTTTTGGACTTACCCCAAAAGGCCTCATACCAATGGAGATATTTGTCCATCCTTATATAACCATGATCCTCCCCACTTCTAGTCAATGTAGGACTTTGGTCATATACCCAACAATCCTCGCCTCAAACAAAGGACCATGGAGCCTCCCCTCAAATGATTAACTATCCATCGACTCTCTACCAACCAGGATTCTTCGCTCCAATGCATTGAAAGCACACGCCTTACATGGAGCACCACCTGCCTCGATAGCTTGCTTTATCCCAGGTCAACTCCTCTTCATCGTGTTGGGACCAGGACACATCCATGAAGAATCTGGAGCACACCACCTATCTAACTGAGCTCATCCACGGATCCCATCGCGATATTATCTGGGCCCACCAGCTTTGTTCGCATTCCGAGGATTCATCCACTTGGCTAACTTCGGGGCATGGCTCCGATACCACTTGTAAGGACTCTAAACACCACATATCTCCAAAATGGTATGATATTGTCCACTTTGGGCGTAAGCCCTCATGGATTTGCTTTTGGACTTACCCCAAAAGGCCTCATACTAATGGAGATATTTGTCCATCCTTATATAACCATGATCCTCCCCACTTCTAGTCAATGTGGGACTTTGGTCGTATACCCAACAGTAAGAAAGGAAAGCATGCAAAAGGACTATTGTAAATTCGGAAGTGAACATTATAAATAAGATCTAAATCAAAGCAAAACTGGACTATCAACCTACTAGAGAGCTACAAACACTAGAAGTCCTAGGAATGAGGAAAATCTGTGTTTTTGCGGCAGCAAGAGAGTCTTTGCCTCAAATCATGGTCCCAGAGGGAGGAAGACAGGCCAAGGCACTGTTGATAGCCTTTTGAATCTTCTCTGATCACTTCTTAACCTACTACAGAAAGCACAAATGGAAGCAAGCTACTAAATCATCAAAAGAAACCTATTCTTAACCATAAGAGAAATACATCTAACATCAAACTAATCTACAAACTGAAGTAAAGCGTAAAAATAAAAGTAAAGAGAAGAATGGCTACTTGGATCGGGCCCTTACCCAAGAGCTTCAACCCTCTGAGGTAACTCAGTGCTATCTCAAAAAGGATTCCATCTTCATTATCAAAAAATAACAAGATTACATAAAACTGTCATAAAATAGTAAGCTCGAAATTTGAGCAGAGTTTACACAAGAAAAAAAAGTCAACCCTAGTGAGGCCCTAGGCCTCTCTATTTATACATTTTATGCTACCAATAGCTTCCTTAATATCAAGAAGGCTTGGCTCCCAAAACTCGAGATAACTATCAATCATCTTCCACTTGCTCAGTTGCCTTCTAGTGCATGATTTGGCTCCTTGTACTCCAAGCTGAATGAAGGGGAATTCGAGGTGAGGAGAAATAAATGAGGGGGATTCCCTCCTATAAGTCCTCTCCTCTGTCTACATCAAGTTATTTCTGAAGTTTGACCACTAGATCCTTGACTTTGACCTCGAAGTCCATCAATAATCTGCATTAAATACATGTTAGACCACATGGCATAATAACTAACTCAACTCACCCTATAAGCATAAATATAATTAGAAAATCATACAATAAGCTAAGAGAATGGTTGATTAGGAGGTAAAATGAGCCCATATAATTAACCATTTATGAGGCTCATCACTTTCCGAAAATAGACAGGGGTAATTACGCCCCAAGCTTACTAGCGAAGGTATCAAAGGTAGTTACGTTGACCTCCAGACAATAGCCTTTGCCAGTGCAAGCCCCCAAGATTTTCATGAGTGGCCTCCAGAAGTACTGCTGAAGACGATACAACATCAACCTCAGCTGCCACGGGGTTCCTCTCCGCAACCACCTATGTATTCCCTAGGATAGGCAACTATGGTCACCAACTCATATTAGAAGCTAAGCAGAACGGTCACAAGGTAGGATTCGATAAGTAAGAGAGGGGGTATCTCTCATCCTTATCTTAACTAACCCTCATGCTTTACTCCCAGTTATGGAGGTTTCCCAGTCTCCCTAACGCTATTAGATTTCGCTCATTAATAAAACTTCTATGTTTTGCAATTTAGAATGGCCTTAGAGAGTTAACTCTCTTCTCGCCTATTCCAAGTCCCTAATAAACCTAAACTTGTTGGTGTATTTTAATGACAATACAAAGGTTCTAGTTTATTTTGATTAAGTGCTTGATTGTAATGGTTTCTATAAGTTAAGGGTATAGATGGTAGTGAAACCAATGGTGTTTGTATGACGCAAATGAAATCAATGAAAAACTAACTATATGAACGCAATCATTTTTTATTCGATGAGAAGAGATCTCTACGTGGGTTCTACAAAACTTCTATAAATCAAAATACTTTTTCTTTTCTTTTCTTGAAACACACTTCAAACACCCAAAAACTAAAAGACTACTAATGCTTTAACAATGTAGACTACCCTAATGCAAGATACAATGGAGAATCAAGATCCTAAATTACTCTAACTATCAATGAGCCAACTGAAGTATTGAAGAGGATACAAATTTTGAACACAAAATTCTCTCCAAACAAGAAGGCAAAATCGTAAAATATCACAATTCACTTTCAAAAACCAAAAGAAACCAAAATCAAACTTGGCAAAAGAAAACAAAAACAAAGTTTTTTGAGATCTCTTCTTTTTTCAAGAAACAACTAAAACAACTTTTTGAAATCACTGAAAATTATACTAAAACTCAAAGATCAAAAAGAGAGCACAAGGAGTCTTTGCAAGTTACAAACTTGAAGATGAACAAAAGCTTGAGAAAAAAGGTTTCAACTTGTACTAAACAACCCAAACAGTAGCAAAGAGTTTGACAAACTGACCAAGAATCTAGAGAAGAAATACTTCCAAATTCGTCAAAAAGACTTTCAAAAAGCAAGAAAAGCTATAAGGCCACAAAAGGAAGGAAAGAAAAGCAAGCAGATCCAAAAACCGAGCTTGACACTGAAACTGAAAACAATCTCCTGTTCTAGAGGACCAGAACAATCAAGAACTTCTGAGCAAAGTCTTGTGTGCCAAAACACCAATTACAAACTTGCTAAAAAAGAAAACCTAAGCCAAATCTTTTCAATGAGGAAGAGGCTTTGAAACAGTGAGCTTGCAGAATAATGAAATTCTTAAGACAGAAATTGACCACACAGAGACTAAAAAGACCAGGAAACAAATCTATCTGGGCAGAGAGATTTGAAAAAATAATGCAAAAATTGGTATACGTGATTGTGTTCAAACACAGAGGCATGTACACGCGCTTCTGATATAGGAAACTCACGTATACGTGGGTTTACTTCACAATAGAAAGTCTGTGTACACTACTATAAACAAAGTAAAAAGCGTATACAAAGCTTTGTAATAAAAATAGAAAACAAATCCAGATCAAAAAGATCAGACTTAAGGTCTGAGACTCTAGTAGACCAAATAAGACTGTAACAGCAAGAAAACCAATGAGTGAGCCTTGATTGACACTGAACAACCCAAACTAGGAATAACAAGATTTTTATCCCCAGTGGAGTCACCAATTCTGTTTCAAGAATAAGTACCCTAGGGCTTTAGGTTAGAACCCCAACAGAGAAGAAGGAAACTACAACAGGAAACACTCATACAACTCAGGAAAAATGCTTATATAATCAAACTACGTAAGAGCGACTGTACCTGGATTTCCTTCGTTGGAGTAGGTCCCACAGGGTTCAGACCTTATGCAACTATAGATGTTCTTCAAACCTAAAAATCATTTAATTTGAACATACATAGAAATATAGAAGTAAACCATATTGATGAAATTTGACTTTATATCATATAAACAAATGACTAATCATACATCAAAACAACATTCATATATGAATTACAACATCATTTGATGCATAAACAAAGTTAATTTTGGAAACAAGACAACATTTGTTTTATTGTAGTAAGCTCTAAACAACATGGAGAGAATTTACTTGAGTCTTCTTCTTTAGACTCCAAGTGGAACTATCCTTCGGATTCGTCCTATCCTAGCCTTCAACAATCTTCTTCCATAAACAACACCATGATATCTCAAGAAAGAGGGTGAATATTTATAATCAAGGAAACAAGGGTTTCTTGAAGCTTGGGGAAGTGCATAAGTTACAGGGATTCATCAGACTCGGTCAGGGATAATCTTAGTATAATAACTCTATCTCCACTTCTCCTTTAGGCCTTCCCATAGAAGTCTATTTATACTTCTCCAAATTCGTTCTTTAGTTTGGAAACAGTTGGGCCATGATCAATAGGAGGTAATCAAAAAGTAAAACCCATGAAATTCTCCCATAATTAAGGAAATTTAATTTTTTAAGTGTTTTAACACATATACACAGGTTGGGTATTGACTGAAGCACGTATACACGCTTTTATCTTAGGGCAAAGTCGTGTACAGGGAATAAAACACTGTTTTTAATATATTTGGACCAAGTTTGGAAGGAGGGGTTGCCCTAGGACATAAACCAAGCATCACAAATACCAAGGGTGGTAAATGGTGCTATAACAACAAAACCTTTGCCTAGAGTTTCAATGTTTGAGGAAGGATGGAGCAATTCAGCTAGAGGTGCACAAAGAAGTTTGGTGCTTGAAATGCAAAGTCAGGGGCATGACAAATATCATTGTCCAGTCTTCGTGAATTATGTTGCAGTAGGAGGGCCAATGTCTCTAATACCAAAAGTTCAAGTAGGGCCAATTACAGGGCCTGTGCTATGGTTTTCTATCTATCAGGTAGCTAGAAAACATGTGACAAACAATTGTCACCTGCTACAAAAATTTGTACAGACACCGCAACATCTCTTCTGCAACTTCTGTGAATCGATGGGTCATGATGAGCATAATTACCATAGCTATGAGCTAATTATGGATAGAACACCTACATATAGAGTGCAGGTAGAAGCTCAGCCTCCGGATCAAGGCGCTGGGGGAGTGTGAGGAGGATTTCAGGGGCTCGAGTGAGGCCAAGGTCGAGGAGGACCTGGTAGAGGTCGACGACAAATGATTTTCTAAAAATGTGGGGGAGCATGAAATTACGCATGAGAATGCATGAACAGGACGCACGTATCATGTAGATACTGCACTAAATTTGACCATGTAACACAATATTGCCCTGTATTTCTAGTTAAGATATGCGAAAAAGGGGCGCAGCCTCAGCAACCTACCCAAAATTTGTAGATGATGAGGGCTAAACCCGATGAAGAGGATCCTAATGTGAACATCGTGCTACAAAGTGGAATGATGATTGGTGAAGGCAGCGAAAGGAAGCCTGAAGAAGGTGAATGGGTCTGCAAAGCTCCAAAAAAGGAGGTCAGGTTTGATCTGGAGCACGCGAGGGAAACATTGATGGAAGCAAAGAAAGGCTTTGCTGAGGCTTCTACCTCAGGATGTTAGGATAAGCAGTTTGAGGAAATGGATCCATCCATGCTTACTACAATTTTGGAGACCTATATGAAGCTACTTTGAGATAGCAAGGCTGTAAAGGGAATATAGGAGTTGAACAATAAATTTGATAGTAATACTACTAATGGACCGCACATGGTCAGGAAAATTGGTAAGAATATGGAAAGAACAGGGAGGGAGATGAGACTCATCAAGCAAATAGGAGAATATGAAATGGACCAAGTTATTCTAGATCTAGGGTCTGACATAGATGTTTTGCCTAAACAGACATGGGAAAGAATGGGGAGACCTACACTGCAGTGGTCTCCTATTCAATTGAGAATGACGAATCAATAAAGGATTAGCCCCATGGGAATATTAGATGGAGTGACAGTCAATATTGAAGGCGCGAGTGCATTGGCCGATTTTAAAGTGTTGGAGATTGTGGGTGACAACAATCCCTACACTACACTCCTTGGGATCGACTAAGCTATTGACATGAATGGGGTGATCAATTTGAAGAAATGGATGTCATTTGAAAGAAAATCACTCTGCATAGTAGTATCATTGGACCTTGTAGAAGGACTGTGCTACACTGAACCATTATGCAGTTATGAAAGTGATGATGATTTGGACAAGATTTATAGGATAACGACACAAGATCAATATGGGGTGAATTCGATAGCTGATGGATGTATTGCATGGGATCGTGATACCTCTTGCACATCAGGTTCATACGAGGAATTGGAACACTAGCATAATAGATTGCATGAAGTATCTAAGCTACGATGTAACACGATGACCAAATTGTTTCACTGCGTATCATCAAAGGTAAGTAGTCTACCCTACTATGATGGTTTAACTGACGTTGACAAATTTCTAGATGCATTTGAAAGGGAAGTGGTAGAGAAGCATCGCTTCCAAGCCTTGGACTTGGCATTGTGCGCTACACCTGCAAGGTGGTGGGGCACGCATAAAGACAACTTCGATGGATGGCGTGAATATAGAATAATGATGAGGGTGTTGTTTGGTCACCTGAATGTATGATTGACAGAGAAATATGATGGAATGAGTGACCTACACGATCACTTTTCCAAATGGACCAACGCTTATGGAGAAAAATTGCAATCGGAGTGGGTGCATCTGTTCTGTCACACCTTGGATGTAATACCTATGAATTGGTACTTGGAGACAGCGCTCCGCTATGGCACAGATGAATGAGACATTTTGAGATAGGGATTAGTGATGACATTCATATTTGAGGATGGATTTGAGTGCATTGATGAAGCTTTGTAGGAGATCAAAGCAACGATCTTCAGAATCCCACAGGATTCCTTGGATTTGATTCAACTGGATTGGACCACCCAGCTGTGCCAAGTGCTAGAGTGCTACAATGTGACCACTGAAGAGGAAGACAAGGATCCAAGGAACATTAATATCTCTAAAATAGAAGGATGCCACGAAGTTGAAGGGCCACAGATAAAAAACCCAGATATCACCCCGTCACTAAAAACAAGACAAGTGAACAATGGGATAGAGGCAGAGGCGAAGTTTGCGAAGATAGGAGACTATTGGGATGATGCTACAATTGATAAGTTCATTGACTTTCTCCGTGTGTACTAGGACTTGTTCCCTACGAAGTTATCAGACTTAAAAGGGATAATAGGAGACCTAGGAGTTATGAAAATTACGTTGAAACTAGACGTGAAGCCGATCAAGAAAAGGCCTTACCACCTCAATCCAAATTATAAAGAAAAGGTTCACTTAGAGTTGGATAAAATAATTGCAATAGGTATTATTGGAAGAATATGATTGGGTGAGCCCAATAATATTTTAAGAAAAGAAGTAGAAGGATGAAATAAGGATATGCGTAGGTCTCAGAAAGCTAAATGATGCTTGTGTGCATGATCCTTTTCTGACTTCGTTCACCGATGAAGTGTTAGATAATGTAGGAGGACGATAAGCATATTTGTTCATTGATGGGTTCTTGGGGTACCATCAGATCAATATTGTTCCCAAGAATAGAAGTAAGAAGACCATCGCAACCGAATGGGGATACTTTTAGTATACTGTGATGCCTTTTGGATTGAAGAACACATTAGAGATCTTTTCGTGCATAGTTATCACAACGTTCAAGTACTTCATTCACAAGTTTCTAGAGGTATATGTTGACGATTTAACGGTGTTTAGGCTGGTGAAGTGTCATGTAGCTAGCCTACACTTGATGTTGGATACATGTCAGAGGTATCACATCGTGTTGAATTTGACGAAATGTTTGTTCTGTGTTCCTTTCAGAATCTTGCTGGACCATGTGGTATGCAGACAAGGATTAATGGTGGACCCAGCTAAGATAGAAGTTATAATTAATTTGGAGGTGCCAAGGAGTGTGTAACAGCTACGCGCAACATTGGGGCACACATGATACTATAGAAAGTTCATCAAGAGTTATGCCCATATTACTGTGCCGATGGAGAAGCTGCTAAAGAAGGATGCTACATTCTATTGAAATGAATAATGTTAGTGGAGCCTGGATGTGTTGAAGGAAAAGATGGTCACCATGAAAATCCTCATCTTCCCAGATTCGAAGAAGGAATTTCATGTGCATGTGGATGCATCATGTATTGCACTCGGAGTAGTACTTACACAGGATTGTGAGGGAGAGTTGGATCACCCTATAGCATTTCCAAGTTGGAAGTTGTCTAAATTTGAGAAGAACTATTCAACGACAAAGCACAATGGTTTGGCTATGGTGTACGTGCTCCAGAAGTTCAGACACTACTTGCTAGGCAAACACTTTAAGATGTATACAGACCATTCTGCATTGAAGTACCTAGTTAACAAGCCTGTGTTGCGGGGGAAGATATGAAGATGGTTGTTATTGTTTTAGGAATGTGAATTTGAGGTCATTGTGAAGCCAGGATGATTGAATGCAGGACTAGATCATCTGTCGTGCATTGAAACATAAGAGGAGCCTACTAATTTGGAGGAAGGATTGCCTAACGCATAACTCTTTACGGTGTGCATAACTGACAATCACTTTGCAAATATCATACACTTCCTAATGACAGGAACAACTCTAGAAGGTGTACTAGTCAACAAAAGAAGGCGCTGGTGGCATGCGTGACACACTTTTCTGTCATTGCAGGACATTTATATAAAATGGGCTTGGATTTAATTCTGCAACATTATGTGCCTAAGCTTGAATGGAACAACATTCTCACTGAAGCTCATGGAGGAGTCACGGGAGGACATTATGTAGGAAAAGCAATAGTGTAGATGAATTTACGAGCTAGGTTGTGGTGGCTGACAATCCATAAGGATTCCAAGGCTTATTGCAAGGCATGCAATGCATGTCAGAGGATAGGCAGGCCATCGCGGAGGGATGAGCTGCCTCTGAATCCACAGGTGTCATTACAACCATTCGAGAAATGGGAAATTGTTTTTTTAGGCCTGATTCATCCTCTAGGGAAGAAGATGGGTGCGCGACATATCATCACTGCGACAGAGTATTTGATGAGATGGGCAGAGGTGCACCCCATGAAGGACTGTATAGGGGAAACACCAACAAAGTTCCTCTTTGAATATGTGCTGACTAGGTTTAGTTGTGTTATAGGACAAATTGACCTCCTAATCAACTTAGAGGAGAAAGACAAGATGACTGAAAGAATGACCATAGTTGCAGGCCTGCAATCCACACTGACGCTCTCTGTACACTGACAACCTGCTTTATAAAGCTTGTTTACAAGCATAAAGGAGCATTAGTCAACCTATTAAATCTTGTTGTTAGACTAGGGGGGAGCATTAGTGAACTTTAGTGATTTCAAGTGGTTATGCCAATGAATCTGCCATTAAATATCTGGATATTATTTCCCTAAATTTGTGCAAGAAAAGCAGGGAAACTCCAAAAATCAAGATATTTGGAGAAATTATATTCCGGAAACAGAGGCAAATGGGAAGAACATGGTAAACGAGGTAGGTTCATAG
This sequence comes from Pinus taeda, assembly GCA_000404065.3. Lineage (NCBI taxonomy): Eukaryota > Viridiplantae > Streptophyta > Pinopsida > Pinales > Pinaceae > Pinus > Pinus taeda. Next base: position 100,506 of record APFE030062568.1, read on the forward strand.
TTTTTACCCAAATGAACTACAGGTGGAGTTGGGCAGCCCTAAATTGATTACTATATAAGCAACAAGATGGCCATTGCATAATGGTCAGAGCATTTAGAAGGATAGTACATGGTGTTGTTGTAATATTGTCATATTATTGAAGGAGCTAGCTGAAATAAGGAGAGAGAGAGAGAGGAAGAAGGGATAAGGAAGGTTGATATAACAGTGTTGTTGTAATCACTCTTCTGAATATAGGACTGCGGTTGTGTTCCACTACTCGAAGTGTCAGTGATATTGTGCATTTATTTGTTCATTTTGATGCTTGTTTTGTTGAGTAGATAAGTTACACATTTATACATGTTTTTTACTGATTCTTTCATTAATTGTTATAAGTATATGCTATGATTGTTTTTCTTTGTTCTTTTGTGTAGGAATCATCTTGGAGCAGGTCAGGAGGAGTTCTTCTTACCACATGGAGATCCCTAAGAGAATCTAGAAAGAACCAAAGTGATCCTTTCTCCATATCCTGTCATTATATGTCACATAGATGAACATGTGTGTAACAGGTACCTTTTTTAGATAACCTTATGGTTTGTTGGAAGTCCTTGAAAGACTTTAGAGGGTCGTTTTCATCCCATGAATTTTACCCCATAGCAGAACTGGCGACTCCACTGGGGACTATACATTTATTTCTTGATTATCTAGACTCCTCTCAAATCTCTTCTCTCTTCTATGAGCTTCCCGCTTCTTCATATCTTTCTCTGATCCACCATCTAACTTGTTGCATCCTGCAAAGTTGCTTTCTCTTCAGAAACTGATCCCAAAAGCCCACTTTTTGAGCTCTTTTCCTCACTAACACAGATTACTGGTCTACACAGTTCTTTATAAAGCTCTTTGAGTATGCACATGGAGTGTTAGTGGCCAAACTAAAGCTTTGTTTACACATAGACAAAGCATTAGTGACCCATTTCCATGTTTTCCGAGAGATTTTGTGGACCAAAAGCAGTGGAAACTTGTCCCAAGGGCTAAATTAAGATCTGCAACAGTATCATGCTAACAAATTTGGTGTCTTAAAATTTAATTCTTTTAAGAAAATGCTTCAGTTTTTTTGTCATAAAAGAATTTTTTGTTGAAAGAAAAGCTGATAAACTGTACATCTCCTTTTGTCGAAATAGTTGTCGGCTGCTTTGTTTTGGTTCAATAGTTGTTAGGGAATATTGAGAAAAGGAACTTTTGGTTATGCAAAGTGTTGAATGACTTTAGATGCACTGATGAATACATGAATATGTGAAATGATACATGTGTAGAATAAGACGTTTTTGCATAAGAAATTGAGAAAAAATTTCAAAGCATTGTTCTGCACGGTTTATCGAGTCGAGAGTCTCATCATATTCATATGTCAACACCCCCTCCGAAGACAAATAAGAAAGTACACAAAAATTTACACTAAAATCAATTAGATACTCTTTTTTAGAGCAAACCAACATTAGATAGATTAGGACCTTGGGATAAGAGAGTGAGTCAACTACCCAAGGTTGAAAATCAAACTAGTGTCGTAAAAGAGTGAAAAATCCTTCTGCACTCATATTACCAGGACCACTCCACTTACAACGGAGTGAAATATGAGACAAAATCAAATTGTAATCAAAGGTAGCCCACCTTCTTCTACAACTCCTTTGGGCATTCTATGTAATGGG
>APFE030062579.1:4383-18556 GCA_000404065.3 Pinus taeda
TGAAGAAAAATACCACTTCAAAAATTATTAAGTTTACAAAATAATTATTTACATTTCATACATTAGAAAATTAAAAAAGTTAAAAAAAAAAACCTTTTAAAAAAAGGGTCTGGTGCAGAATTATCGCATTTTTAAATCAGCATAAAAAATACTCCCATTATAAAAATCAATGTACATAAAAAAAAAATTATAGTGCCAAAAACTAAGCTTTAAAAAACACATGTGTGCTCTGCATAACCCCTTTCGAAATCGGGTCACCTTTTTGCTATCTCTACAAAACAGGTAACAGTATGGGTTCCCGTTTCAAAGTTTACATTGTTTAATTTAAGGAAAGGTTTCTTAGATGCATTTCTTGAATTCCTATGACGATGGTGAGAAGAAGAAGAGGAAATTTCACTCGTGGAAGGAGACGGAGTGGGTTCTTCTCTAGCATTTCCATGCACCAAACCTTGTTCTTCTAGCTTTCTCTCTTCTGCTTTCTCCATCCTTTAAAACAATTGATCAACCTTTCTTGCCATTGTATAGAAGGTTTTGTGGTAATTGCGCTCCTCTTCATAACAAGCTCCATCATCTGCTATGCTTCTCCTTCGATGTGCATGCCCTGCTTTGGGATCGAAAAACTTTAGTTTCCATTCGCCTCTTCGGAGCTTGTTTCTAGTTAGCATACAGACATGCAACATCTACAAGGACCTGCTCTGATACCACTTGATCCAAGATCTTTTTCTTATAGATGTATTAAAAAATTACATGGATAAATTGCAACTTAAGCATAGAAATTTAATGTGCACATCAAAGAAGAGGAGAAGCACATGAAAGCATGAAAAGAAGACAAGATACTTGATAACAGAGTTCATCCAAATTGGACTACGTCTTTGGGCCCTGCTCGATCAATGGGGAGGCCTTCATTCATTAGGTGGCATGAGAAAGAAGAAGTACAATCAACATTTACAAAAAGAGTCTTATTCCTCCCATCTGGGAAGTGGTCAAATAATGGAGAGCTCTATTACAGAAATTGGCATCACCATTGAGGTCATGTCGCTGAGAGGTACAAAATAGATATAAAACTTGCCCAATTCTAACGCTAGACTAAAATTGACCCCCTGGAAATTGTGCTCAGGCAAGGTTCAACCCCTTGTCACAAGCCTACTCACGGTTCTGCCTCCTTTGTCTCAAAATTTGTGCCGCGCTCCCTCCTAGATGCACTGTGCATAAGAGTTTATATATTTTTTTCGAGCGGATGTCCCAAGAAGGACAATTGGCATGCTAGTTAAAAAGAAGGTGGTTAAGGAGGGGTTGGGGGATCAAATCCTGTCCCTCCCATTTTTATCACAATATAATTGATTGTTTGTTATGGGTGGTGGGTCTGCCAGTCTGGTGGCCCACTCCCCCCATTTTTTGCCTTGTTATATGGTAAACGATGAGTGGAGGGGCATCTAGGTTGATAGCCTGCCCGCCCCATATTTAATACATTTTTTTATGGGGGTTCCATGAGCGGTGGGGTCATGGCCGCCTGCCCCTTTTTTAATATAATTTTGTTAAGGTTCCACTGGGGCGATGGGGTCATGGCCTACCGCCTTTCATTTTTTTATTTTTAATTTTATTAACCCTTTTTTATAAATTTTCTAGAACCTTAAGGGCTATTGGACGAATTAATCGTCCTAAAAATCTTCCCATAAAATTGGCTTGATTCTAGTGCCAGACTCTTGTGAAATTGCACATTCCTTAAGCCTACCACATGTGCAAGTCAACCTGAAACTTTGGCTGCTTCTATCTTTCTCATACGGACTCAGATTGGCGTGTATTCACACCATTGGAATTAGGGTGTCGAGCAATTCGATCTAATGTCAAGTTAATTGAATTTCTACCACTTTGAAATTTTTGAGTTTTCTACCATGACACTGGTATCTGGAGATCCTCCTATATCAACAACATACTTCCCTCATAACGACAACTTTGCGATGACTTATGACATGTGCGACATTAAAGATACACTTTGTGATGATTTTTATGACCCTTTTTAAACAATGATTAAAAATTTGGGAATGAGTATGATGGATTTTTACATGGTTAGATCAAATCATTCCTACAAATATAACCCCTTTAAACCACCAAAACAAGTTTATACACATTGTGCGACAACTAACATATGAAAAGACAACATTTTTCCTTTCTTGCAAAAGGTACCAAACCACTTAGAGAAAACACATGGAATGGATTTCAATGTTCTGAATGAAAATATCTCAGACCAAGGTAGGTTTAGAAATTTGGTGTAGGCCAAAATTTTGGAGGGTGTTGTAGTAGGAAGAACACTTGGCAACACATTGGTAGAATTCCAGCTTCTTTGACTTGGTTGACTATTTTGTGCAAGGTCTTAGTTCTTCAAGGAGTACTGATTCATCTTGCATATTACTTTAATCTCCCCACTTACCCCATGAGTAAACATAGTCCACTTTGTAAATGCTCGGTTAAACACAGTCATAAGATTCAACAATATTGCAATTTTTTAGGTTGGAAAGGGTAGTGAAGTTTGTAAGATTTGTATTTTCAGAGTATAATTTTTCATCTCTAGTGTTGCTCCACTACAGTAGGCCTGGATAGTACCCAACGGAGTCACTACAAGAACACAAACATTGCTCTGCTATTAGTGAGCCTTGACAGTACCCTGACGAAGTTTCTTGCCTCACCTATATGTGCAAGATGCCTTTTTCTTCTTTCACCTTTATTTATTTATTTATTTAAAGAGAACTATGCATTGAAACTTATTCATTTTATGGGCGAAATATGGATCCTAACTTATTGAGAGAAGGAGAGGTTGTTCCTTTAGAGAAGCATATAGAGACCTCTGATTTAGGCTTGCTCGTTTACATTTTTCCCCTTTTCCTCATGTACTGATTGGATAAGTGTGAAAACACTGAAACATAAAGAACCGAGTGTGGCATAAGGTTTCTATAATAGGTACAAGTATCATGGTTTAACCAAAAATCTCCTTCCGGACAGATCATATTTTCTATCGGAACTTCATCGACCAAAATATATAACCAACACAAAGAAGGAGGGCATAAGGTTAGCCAAATTTTGTGTTGTCACAAGACTCTTTTTATTTTAGCCACATGCAAGGAAGTCAGAAAACACATTCACACATGATGCTTATTTACATAAACAAAAATAGAAAGACAAGACTAAACAAATAAACAAACATGAAAAGAGACTATGTACATAGGGTAGGGCACAACACTAGATCATCATTCAAAATAATGTTTTAAGTCTTGGCCATTAACAGGAAGAGAGTTGATCTTCCCAACTAGTTATTACAGATAAAATGTGTGTTGGCCAAGATTTTTGTAGATAGTGTTATCGGGAATAGTGTCCACTCGGATGTTGTTATTCCCACTAAGATGGGTGGCTATCTTAGAAACAAACAAGTAAAGTCTACATTCATTTTTTTTATGAAAATAAACAAGAGGAGAACCAAGAAGACCAACCTTAGTCTTGCGCTTGATTTCCTCTCCTTCTTGATAGAGTTTCTCCGCTTCTTCTTCGTCTACCCAACTCCAAAGAGAACCTGTGGAACCACAACAACATACTACTATCGAAGAAAAAAAGATCTATATTCATAAATAACACACGACCAGATGTGTGTTAACCATATAAATGCATATATAAACAAGTACACATGAATATGGAAGAAAACTAGAATAGCTTTATTAAGATGAAAAGTAGCAAGAGGATTACAACCATATGTTCTGACCCAATATCATCCTCCAGCTAGGAAGCCCTTCTTCACCTCAAGAAAAGCTTAGATCACCCAACACTATGAATGTACACCAGAAAACCAACAATACTTCTCTATAAGATACAAAATTCCAACCTCTGGATCTCTATGATGAGGGATCCATATATAGATGATTACAGAGAGGTGAGTCATCTTCTGGGATCTTGATTAGTGTCCTCTCTCTGATAGTTCCTGCTTCCACTTGGAGAATGATGATCTCTTACTCATCCCTGGTCGAAATGGAGTGGCAAGTGTCAGAGGGGAAGCTTTTGGAAGATTCCATGATCTTCCACCTCGCATTTTGGTCCCTGCCATTTGTCCATCCCGACCATCGCACCCTACAGAGGAGAAAAATAGTATGCATCACACCCTGTACATTGGGAAGGTGATATGCATCACACCCTCTGCATGGAGATTTCAGTATGGTCCAGTTTTGACCATTTATGAGCAGTTTTCAGTGGAGAACTTCTGGGAGATGATGTAATCAGTTGACCTTGTTCCTTTAGGCAGTGAAGCAACACTTTTAGGGACTTAAGAGCCCTCAGTTTATGGACATTTATGATTGGTGTTGAAGTGCCCAAAAATGTCTATAATAGTTGCCCCCTAAAGCATGAGGTCGTTAATCTTTCCGATGTCGAGTGAAATGCCTTACTATGAGGATCCAAAGTTTTTCTGAGCTGGGAGGCGACCTGTAATAAGATACAATACAATACATTATTTTGACAACATTTTTTCATGATCTAGCTGAGGCGAGCATTCCCGTGCTCAACTTTATAAATTCACTTTCATGTACATAGGATAGACAATCGTCTATGTGATGGACTGATGATATGGACACATCATCCTTTGATTTCGATGATCATCTGTTCGGCAATGATGTACACTTGATGTCTTTATATTCCTGACTATATCGCAGCCCAGATGGATGAAACTAGATCCGGGGTCTTCAAAACTCATTCAATCTTCACTCAGAGTACAAGTCGATCCATGTGAAAAACGTTTTGGAGTCGAACATGGAAATACATCACCTAATTACCAAGTAATGATGTAAGCTATTAACAGGCGTGAGAGGAATCACCAATAACGACAGTGACCCTCAAGGTACTATATTACAATTCACGTGGTGTGAAAAAGGACTTGGCGTCGAACACCATGTAAAATCTCTCGATCGAAAGTCATTGATGTGAACCTGTCACTGAAAGTGAGAAACTTGCCATTGAGGCATGCAGACTTCAAAGTACTGAAAGGGTTGTTCCTAAGTCAACTTCTTGGATAATGAGCTGATGTCGACAAGAAGTGACCCGTCATAGGAGGGCCTTAATGAATCCCACATCTATGACATGGAACGAAGCAAATGATTTTGGAGGTGAAAACAATCTGACGATATAGTGTTCAGGGTGGCGGTCATGAAAGGAATGAAGCGTGAATGTATTGCAGTGGGTGAGACACAGGTGAATTGTCTAAATGACTTCTCTTGAACATATCAATGACACTGATGATGGATTGGTAGCATTAACCCCAAATATGGATGGTGTGACGGACCAATCGTGATGACCAGTGAATGGAAAAACCCAACCCGGCTTGGATGTGGAAGGAAAGTGTCATGTTCAAGAGTGACTTGCTACCAATAAAGTTTATTCAAGTTTTCTTCCCAATTTTCCCCAGTCATTTTTGACCAGTACCTCTTTATTTTTGTTAAGCTTGAGGAGGATAACATATGCTTGTTCTATAATCCGCCCTTCGGGCAAACCTGTCACTATATTTTAGCGAGCCTAGTGATAGTGAAACTCGTTCTTGTCCATTTGGATGAGTTTGTCGCTATTCAGTTTTAAGGAGTTTAACGACAAAGATAACTTGGTCCCTTTCAATTTTAGAGAGTCTGAAAGAAACGGAAAGGAGACTCCAATGATTCTTTTTCGTCATATAATCCCTTAAGTCTGAAAAAGCATAAAATAATACAAAAGGGATGGATTTTCGATAGTTTTAACGAGCTGAACAAGACAAGTGCTCGATCTTTTTGTGTAATAATCCCTCAGGTCCAAAAAGATTAAAATATAGAGGAGGGATAGCACTTTCGATGACTTTAACGAGCCGGAGAGCCCAATCGCTCGGCAATCTTTTCATATTTTACGAGTCAGGTGAAAAGAGCTAAAAGAAGACTCGTTTTCGAGGAACGACTGACGGTTTCGAGTAGCAGCTGATTCCAGGTAAGATTTGGAATTTTCCAATCACGGCAGTGTCACAAGGATGGCTAATAGAATCACTCTTCGCAGATGTTCCTCGAAGGGGTAAACAATCATATGGGGGCGAATGATGAGCTAAAAACAGAGTGGAGGTGATGGCGAGAACACAACCAAGGCTCAAAAGCTGGCGATAAGGCATTCACAATGGTTATCAATCGGTTCTTTTTTAATGAGCTTAAACGTTGGGGGAAACATTTGCTCATGACTTATGTTTATTTTTTAACGAGCTTGAACTATGTGCTAAAACTGCTCGTGGAGGGTTTATTTTTTAGCGAGTTTGAACCCTATGGTAACATTGCTCGCGAATCGTATGATAAGGATGTCTCATTCAAGATGCCATTTTTTAGGGGGCTTGCACCTTTTGAAGCTTTACCCTGGATACTTTCTTTATGCAAGCTAGGAAACGATCAGCCTTACGGGTTTAAAGGGTTAGATGTCCTACAATTTTTAAAAAGAAATAGCCACTCTTCGCTTGCATGTGGAAAGGTTTTCATGCCCTTAGGCATAGCAAAAAAATTTCCAGGTTGCCAAGAATGTTCCATCCGTGTAGCAGACAAAATGCTTCCTCGGCGATCTCTACCGAAATAGACAAAGGGGAGTGGTGCTACCGCATGCCACTCACATAACTTTAACGAAGGTATCTTATTCCAATCTAATCCCATTTTCCTGTAAGGACGGGTTCGTCATATTAGTCATATATCCCTCGCAGAAACCCACTCTATACCCAAGGTTTCCCTACCGAAATAGACCAGGGTGCATGCCCCTTGGGTTTCAGTCATCCTCCTGAATCACTCGTGCTCATCAGGTGGACGGATTGGAGATCAATGAGACATTCCTTGCGTGAAAATACCATTTAGGGATGGCATTTGACTATTTGTGATGTGTGAACCGGGGAATGACATTTGGTCTATGAGCTTGACCATTCTGCCTTCGTGCGGAAAACACATTACTCTAAAGAGTGAAGAGATGATGGCCCCCATGCAATAAATATAGTCGCGTCCAAGGAGTAGATTATAATATAACGGTCCTTGAACTACCATCACATTCATGTGAATGGTTTTCCTTCTCAACGTAATGGGCACATTTGGAAGGATCCCTAAAGGTCGACTAGCTCCTTTGTCGAAGCCTGTCAGATTTCTCATTTCAGGCAAAAGTGATGGCAAACAAAGAGCTTTCCAAGCAGTTGAGGAAAGGATACTCACAGAAGCACCTTCATCGATGATGGTACCAGCCCTGACCATTCTGTAAGCTTGTACAATGATTCTAAATGGTACACTAGCTGGTAAACAGGGTCCGCCTAGTAAATTCCAGTCGAAGGAAACAACTAGGTTGCTTGGTGGTGGGACCGAATAGATGGTCGGATATGACTCTGATGAACTTCCTTCCTACGATAAAGGAACGGGAGGACTACCCGCAAGTTCATCGGAGTCTATGTTGACAAAAATAATTTGAACGATGTCATTCTCTTTCTCTTCAGTGATGGTATCATTCTAAAATGAGCACTCTAAAGGCAAGACCGGGTCAACTGCCATCTCGACCTTTTGACTTTCGTCTGGTATGGATTCAGAGGGTTCATTTTCAATGATATATGCTTCGTCTGACCACAATGATGGGCCAACCGGATTTTCAACCGGTGGAGGACTTGGCAAGAGTTTTTTATATCCAGGAGAAAGTCGTAGCGGTGAAACTAGATGATCATCCAAAACTCTTTTAGCCTCGTCAAGGAAGGGACAATGGTGGACGACGTGATTGCCTTCACACAACTTACAAGGAAATTTTGGATTTCTTTTCTGTCCATGTGCTTCACTTTCATTGGTTGATGGTGTGCATTCAACATGATCGTCAAAGGTTGATGCCACCGGATTGTGCAAACGAGGAGACCAGTCCCTTAAGATCTGAGGGATGCAGGGACAATATCGGTGATAGTGGTCTCCATTGCAAGTGACATAAGGAGATTTAGGCTTCGACGGTGCGGTGTGAGGATTTTCGCTAGATGACGCTTGGTTGCCCCCTTTCGATTTTGGTTCCTTTTTCTTCTTTTCCTTTTTCTCTTTCTACTTCTTCTTCTTCTCAGTTACTTAATTTTTAGATTTATCGGCTTTATCAAGCAAAGAGGAAGGAGGAGAGGGATAATCAGATGAAGTAGAAGGTTGGGAGGCAACTCTAGTGTCGTCTAGTTGCTTATTTGACTGTTAAGGAATTACGGGATTCTGAACGACAAAGGTAGAGAAGAGCCAGACAGGCAAACCAATTGTCAACCCTGGAAGTGACAAATTGGCCATATGGGGTGCACCAACATCTCCCCAAGAGGAGAAGGGACTAGGATTTCCTCCAAGGGGAAATCCTTGGTTGGTAGACTCCATTTTCGCAACCTAAAGACCAACGGGGGAAATTGTGATGTTATTCCGATTTAAAATAAATTTTTAGATGCTTTGACACAACTTTTTTTTTCAATTTTAAAGAGTCGAGAAAAAACAAAAGATGACTCTAGTCGCCTTCGATTTTTATTGAGCCTGAAGTGACAAGTGCTCATAGGACCTTTTCCTTTAAAGAGTTTGAAAAGGAGCAAAATGGACTTCTCTGGAGATCTAGGAAGAGAGGATTACCAAACCAATCACAAAATTGTAGAATATTTTTTACGGTATGGCAGTCAATCTTCCCGAATGTTCTGTTCAATGCATTGTGATCGATAGGGTGGCAGACACATCTTCCTAAGGATAAAGGATGCAGCGTATTTTGGTCTCCCAATATATACTCGACGGTACGTGGGAGCACAAGTCCATACTGGAACTTGTCGTCTCAGAGTGGAGGAATCACCCAACCAACATTGAAAACAACAGTTACCAGGTTTTACGATGCCGGAATACGTCTCTAGCATAGACCTCTAGATGTTGTGCGTTAAGTTCCAAAGCATTGTTAGATTCATTAAATTTATTTTAAGTTGATCTTGCTTAACAATTTGCCTTTCAGGTTCACCGCGTGATGTGTATACAATTTCTAAAATGCAGTCTAAGATGATAAACAAACATTTAATCCTCTTTCGGCAATGAAAATCCTAGCTACTAAGGAAAGAAAGTTAAGAATATTTCTGCAAAGAGCACAGAGCACACGCTAAATGCACAGTCCTAAATCAAACCAAGCTATCGAAATGCAAATGCACATGCATGTATTTGTTTTTAGCCTCCTTAATGTATGAATGATGATAAGAAAGCTATGTGCAAATCTGAATTACTTTTAAAGCGACAGTACTCAACAAAATTCTTTTTCAAAATGAAGTGAAGGTAAGAGAGACACTTTGCGATTTTGAAATGAAAATTGTTTTTCGACACTTTAAAAACTACTAATTCAAATCATATGCAATAGTAATTGTATAATTGACTATTAAGAACAATGGGATTGTTTTCTAAAACTGAGAACGACAGCTACGACACTTTCAGATCTAGAAACGACAGTTCGACTATGCTACTTTTTGCAAAAGAGAACTGAAAACGATGCATAATACATAAAAACACTTACAGTTCTTTGCACTAAGGAGGCGGAATAATGCAAGAGAAAGGGGTTTTCATAGAAATACACTAACTACAGACAACAAAACTCCTAAATAGGACTGAAAACAGTGACAAAAAACCACAATCTGAGGGTAAAGTTAACCCTCCCTAACCATCGCACCTGTTACACAGTGAAACCAGTATGCAACGCACCTACTGCACTCGAGAAGTGCGATGCATACAGTCTGCCTTGAAGGCAGGGTGCGATGGTACCAGTGCGAGACTTTAAACAATTTTTCACTCATAGTGTGCAATTTAGTTTAGGGACTTAGGCTGAGTAATCTAAAGAGGTTACTAGAGTCACCACTTAGGGCAATTAGATTTCTTGCAGATCTATTGTTTAATTCATAAACAAAACCCAGAGATAGACTGAAGCAACATTGATCTACTTTGCATTTGTATAACAAATGCAGTTCAAAGGCTAGCTAGCTTGACTTCAGGCTCCGTCTATAAGTTTATAAAAGAAACAAGGATAGATAGGCTAACAAACAATCTAGTCGATCCCCAGTGGAGTCACCATTTTGTTACAGGGAATAGTGTCCACTCGAATGCTGCTATTCCCACTAAGATGGTTGGCTATCTTAGAAACAAACAATCAAAGTCTACTATTGATTCCTTTTATGAAAATAGATGAGAGGAGAACCAAGAGGGCCAACCTGAGCCTTTCGCTCGATTTCCTCTCCTTCTTGATAGAGTTGTGTTGCTTCTTCTTTGTCTGCTCAGCTTCACAAGGACCTATGAAATCACAACAACATACTACTATCGAATAACAAAGATATATATTCATAAATAACACAGGACCATATGTGTGTTAACCATATAAATGCATATATAAACAAGTACACAAGAATATGGAAGAAAACTAGAATAGCTTTATTAAGATGAAAAGTAGCAAGAGGATTACAACCATATGTTCTGACCTAGCATTATCCTCCAACTAGGAAGCCCTTCTTCACCTCAAGCAAAGCTTAGATCACCCAACACTATGAATGTACACCAGAAAACCAACAGCACTTCTCTATAAGATAAAAAATTCCAACCTCTGCATCTCTATGATGAGGGATCCATATATAGATGATTACAGAGAGGTGACTCATCTTCTAGGATCTTGATTAGTGTCCTCTCTCTGATAGTTCATGCTTCCACTTGGAGAATGCTGATCTCTTACTCATCCTTGGTCAAAAATAGAGAGGCAAGTCTCAGAGGGGAAGCTTCTGGAAGATTCCATGATCTTCCACCTCGCATTTTGTCCCTTCCATTTGTCCATTCCCGACCATCACACCCTACAGAGGAGAAATTCAGTATGCATCACACCTTGTACACTGGGAAGGTGATATGCATCGCACCCTTTGCACTGAGATTTCAGTATGGTCCAGTTTTGACCATTTATGAGGAGTTTTTAGAGGAGAACTTCTGGGAGATGATGTAATCAGCTGACCTTGTTCCTTTAGGTAGTGAAGCAACACGTTTAGGGACTTAGGAGCCCTCAGTTTATGGACATTTGTGATTGGGGTTGAAGTGGCAAAAAATGTTTATAACTGATAGCAAACAATCTTATCCACAGGGATTGGAGCTTAGTGTGTTTACCATTGTCCTCATGGGATTTGTCCCACTTCAAGACCAAGTCACCCACACCAAATAATTTTTCCCTATAGACTTATTGTCAAACCACCTCGTGATATGACTCTAATGAAGAGAAAATTTTTCTTTTGCTTTTTTTCCTTTCTTCCTACAACTTGTGAAAGGTGTTAATCCTACATTGAACCAATAAGCATGGCTTGCCTTGGGATTCTTGTGAAATTCTAAGGGAAGGCAAGTAGATGTTCATGAGTAGGTTGGCTTCTTTTTCATACACCAGGAAGTAAGGAGACATGTTCAAAGAAGGTTTTGGCATGACTCAGTTAGCCCATATGGAATTCACGAAAGTGAAGTGCCAGTTCCTCTGTTTAGAGAAAATGGTCTTCTTGACAATGCATATGAGGTTTATATTTGTAGACTCAACATGACCATTTCCCCATGGAAAATAGTTAGATGAATGTTTCAATACAATTCCATTTTCCAATGCAAAATCATATAATCTTAACGATGAAAAGTACATTGCATTGTAAAAAATAAGTGAAGTCGGAATGTAAAACTTGGAAATGATTTTTTGTTTAAGGAATTAGATGACTTCTTGATCATTCACGTGTTTGAGTGGAACTTCTTTTTTCCACCACGTAAATTAGTCTATAGTAGTGAGAATGTAGCGGTGTTGATTTTACGAGTGTAAAAATATCTCACCAATAACATCTAGGCCCCATTGTTGAAATGGTTCTTCGACTGCAATAGGCTGCAACATGTAGGTTTTAACCCCGTACATAAATTACTTGCATATGAATTCTAAAACATAGAAACTAAACAATGTTAGAGCATAACACATAAAACACATATACAGAGAGATTTTTCCCCTGGATCCAAAAACTGAGACTACCAGCTTGAATTTTCATTATTTTCCTTTCAATATTACAATACATATTTATACATGCTTAAGCATCCAATATCATGGAATGAAAACCATCGCATCCAAAACCATGGACTGAAAAACCATAGGTAGGTCCACCCAACCTAATATAGGGTTTGTCGTAGAAAGAATATAACAAAACCCAACATTTTTCCACTTGTTGTTTTCTTTCCATAGAGGGCCATAAGAGAGTTTAGTCATTTATCCAGCCCTACAATGCCCATTGTTTCTCTACACCAAGAGAACTTCTTAGAGCTCACAGATTTTGTCAATGCGTGTGCAATATTCTTTAAAGTGTCCACCTTTACCAGCAACACCTTTTTTTCTTCTATCATATCCCTTACAAAGTGATATTGAACATCAATGTGCTTTGTCTTTGAATGGTAAGTAGGATTCTTTGCCAAGAAAATTACTTTGGTTGTTATAGTCTATCCTTATAGCTCCCTATACTAACCCCATACTTGAACACAATCTCTACAACCAAACTGCTTCCTTGCTTGCATGAGTGGATGCCATGTATTCTGCCTCTGTAGTTCATAGTGTCACTACAGATTGTTTCTTACTCATCCAACTGACTGCACCTCCAAATAGGTTAAACACATACCCACTTGTAGATCTTCTCTGATCCATATCTCTAGCCCAATCCGCATCAACAAAGCCACAGATATCCAAAACTTTGTCGAATCCTAGTCTTCCTTGGTAGCACAAACCATAATCACTAGTGCCACGCAAATACCTGAAAACCCGCTCCATTGCTATCTAGTGCTCCTTCCCTGGTTTTGACATAAACCTGCTCAATACTCCCACTGCATGTGCAATTTCTGGTCTAGTACAGACCATCACATACATCAGGCTACTAACTGCACTTGCATATGGAACATGGGATATGTCCTCTTCCTCTTCTTGTGTCTTGGGACATTGTTCAACAGATAAATTTACACCTACAGGAATTGGAGCCTTTAATGGTTTACTATCCTACATATTAAAACTCTGCAATATTGTCTCGACATACTTCCTCTAGTTTAACCAAAGCTTCCTCTTTTCCCGATCTCTTTTAATTTCCATGCACAAAATATAGTTTGCAGCATGAAGATATTTCATGTCGAATTTGGAGGACAATTGGGTCTTCAAATCCTAGATAATTTCTTTGTCATTTCCAACTAGCAACATATCATCCACATACAAGACTAGATAAATAACATGTCACCAATTAATTTAAAATACATAGAGTGATCTGCTTTGCTTCTGGTCAAGCCAAGTCCTTGTATAAATGTATCAAATTTCTGATACCACATCCTTGGTGATTGTTTTAACCCATACAGAGACTTCTTTAACTTGCATACCATTTCTTTCTTACCCTTCACTGCAAAACCTTTAGGTTGCTTCATGTAGATCTCCTCTTCAAGATCCCCATGAAGAAATGATGTCTTCACATCCATCTATTCTACCTCAAAATCAAAAGTAGCAACAACAGATAAAAGTAATCTAATAGAAGCTACCTTGGCAACAGGAGAAAAAATGTCACCGAAATCAATTCCCAGCACCTTGGAATAACCTTTTACTACCAACCGAGCTTTGTATTTCTCCACCTTTCCTTTTGCATTTGTCTTCTTCTTGAAGACCCATTTGTTTCCAATGGGTTTTCTTCCAGTCGGCAACTCCACCAGATCACAAGTCTCATTTTTGTGCAAAGATGCCATTTCATCAACCATGGCCTCTTTCCAAAGTTTTCCATCCTCTAAATATATTGCTTCCTTCACAATTATCGAATCATCATTAGTAATAGATAAAGAAAATTTTGAACATAAATCAGATGGAATATACCTTTTTGGCTACCTTCTTTCTCGAACTGATCTTCTCACGCCCGGAGTTTATGGCTCTTCATCTTCTGATTCATCCTCAGTTGTAGAGTATGATTCTTCCTCCTTTAGCTCAAACTCTATCTTCTCAAGTTCCTTTGGTGGACTTCATGTTTAATAACATATTTTACCTCTCTAAACATCACATCTCGGTTGTACACAACCTTCCTTGTTACTGGGTTCCAAAGCTTATAACCCTTTAAACCATCTTTATACCCAATAAAGATGTACTTTTCAGATTTACTATCCAA
>APFE030062580.1:0-12653 GCA_000404065.3 Pinus taeda
TCCCTGACTCAGCATGGGACTATAGCAATCGATATCGATGCAATTTCATATTAATTTGGGTGTACAGAATCATTTAACCAATGTTTTAAATAAACATGTCGTCGTTTGTTTTGTTTTATCCAAAGTTTTGTGTTCGAGGTCTTATTGCCGGACCGATTGATTATACGGTTGCAAACAAACTTTTATCCAAATTTTCAGCTTACAGCTTTTATTGCCGGGGAGATTGCATGAACTTAGGATAATCGGTTTGAAATTCAAAAATGCATATTTTGATGAAACTTAAAATAGTCACTTTGAAATCATGGGAGGTGGAGAGTGAGGCGCTGCATGCAATGCATCTGTTCCGCTCTATGTCGTCATGTTGTATCGAAGACACGTTAGTTTTCTTCCCTGGCCTTCATAAATACATCATTAATACCCATTACAGTTAGTATCAAAACACTTGCATTCCCTTCATCACGGGAATAAACACGGAAAAAGCTGCTAACGTTTAAATGGTTCGGTTAACCGTCGCCCTCCTCCTCCTCCTCCTTCACTAGGGTATTCCCACGTCGACTTCTCACCTCTCAGAGGCAGCTATAGCTCGGAGAACCTATCCACAAGTATGGCGGTGGCTTTGCTGTCTATACTACTCTGGTTTTTCATTTTCTATTTAATGAGTATTTGGCATTAACATCTTCGGTCATTTATTTATAGGTTGTAGTTGTTCGACTGAATTGTTTACATTTTTCATAGGCTTGATGCACTGAATTGTTTACATTTTTCACAGGCTTGATGCAGCGAGGACTCACCTTTTTCATAGGCTTGATGCAGCGAGGACTCACCTTGGTGGGTAATTCCTCTATGTGTTTCCTGTTCTTGTTTTTCTGTTGACTATACTTGTCAGCCAGATTAAGATTCATGTTTTCTGGTCAGCCTGGTAGGTTACCTGTGACTCGGCATGGATTTCGGCGGCATGGATTTCGGCGGACTCAAAACACTTGCAACATCAAAAGCGAGTTTTGTTCTTCATTCTTTATAAGGTAGGACTATAGTGTTCCTCTCGCAAGATACTCTACAACAACCACTGGGTGGACCTTCCATGTTATAATCATTAACAGGGGAATTGCAAATTACTTTGTTTTCTTTCTTAGGTTATATTACACCCAGAACAGGATCATGTGCTCACAGTTCGGGAAATGCCTGCATACAAGGGTTGCCTGATTATTATAAATTAGTTGGCAGCTATTGTTATGGGACTCAAGGAATTTGTTGACCTATGTATTATAATACCATATTTTAGTTTGACATTATCTTCTAATGTTTGTTGTATGTTTTATAGGTACATACAAGTTGGAAATGCAGTTCTTGTACGAGTTATTAGAGTATTATGCTGTGAACTAGAGCTTGTAATTCAAAAGCAGTGTGGAAATTCCCCAGTGGTCGTACTACGCGAGGAGTTTCCTCAGAGTCTCATGGCTGCTTGCAAATAAAGCCCAATAGTCATAATAGATATTTAAGAGAAGTTGTGAGATTTTGGTAGAAGGCGGAGTTAATGATGTCCATTACATGCTCTAATTTATTCACCCAAATCTAATGTGTTCACCCAGTTCAAGGGTGTGTTTGTTACCAGTTTTTTTTTAATTATACCATTCAACCACTTCTCGACGAAATGCAGATCTTAACGCAATTATTTCAACTTGTGATTTGATTTTCTCTTCTACCTAGTCAAGCAATTTTACTAAATGACAAAAAGTCAACATATTCATGAAGGTTGCATATATCATCATATAGTAAAACAGGTACAAAATATGTTGATCGTGAAGTCAACTTCTTTTGCAGGTTTAGAACTGCTAGAATAAGGGCTATTTAAAAGGAACCCATTGTTATCTCAGATTATGTTTACTAGATAAAACAAATTAAAAGCATTCAAATAAGCATGGTAATAATTTAGGAGACAGTTGAAATATATATAGGATTTAGTACAAAATACATGGCTTTATTGTTATTGCTAACAAAAGAAGTCTATGCAAAATAAGCAAAATCTTGTAAGTGCCTATTTTTGTAAGTGCCTATTTTTATTCAGCTTCAGCTGATTCTTAACTTGTATGCAGGTAAATTGACTCCTATGCACCCTTATATTTACAACTTAATCTTCAATTAAATGTAACTTCATTATATCCGCATGTGATTAAGAAAAATCCAACCAAAACAATATCGAACTTGGAATGGTTTGCATTGGTCTTCAATCCACTATAAGCCATGACACAACCTCAAGCGGTAGGTGATAGCATAGCATGA
Source organism: Pinus taeda (assembly GCA_000404065.3). NCBI lineage: Eukaryota > Viridiplantae > Streptophyta > Pinopsida > Pinales > Pinaceae > Pinus > Pinus taeda. Next base: position 2,281 of record APFE030062580.1, read on the forward strand.
TTCTTACCCAAGAATCTGGATATTTCTGCTACAGTTCGGCTAGAGTTTGAAATCTTGGCCTTGAACTTCCACCATTTAGGCTCGCCTATCTTCTTGCAGGCTTGACGAGGAACCTGACTAACCTGACAAGGTTCGTTAGCTCCCCATAGTGATGATTCATCCCTATGACCCTTTGATCTGCGCATGCTAGAAACACCTGCACTCCACACCGGCTAGAGGTGGCACGTGGGCTTCATGCAAGCCCCCACATGCTTACCAACAAGTTTTCCCTTGATTGACGCCACATGTTTATGTAGTGTTGTAGGTTCAGGTGGATTGCCAATGTATTTGTCTTTGGTTATGTGCATATTAGTGTATAAAGTTATTTCTATTTCTATCTTTATAATTAAATAAAATTAAAAATTCATTTTCATTATCCAATTCCATTTGATGAGTAAAATCTGCCTGGCAATTAAAAGCTATTGATCTCTTGCCTCGCAATTAAAAGCTATTGATCCCCAATTAATCTGTTCCATTAAATATACATAAATCTATGTTCTGCCGAATAGAGATGTTTCGAGGTAAATAGAAAACAGAACAAGCTGCTCTGTAATGTCAAAACACTATCAGGTAAACCCTGTTTCTTTCATTTCAAATTGGCTTTGATTGGAAAGCATTTAATTGTATGAATTTATAAATTATTTCATCATAGTCGGTTCCCTAAGATTCTGTATAAATAATCCTTTCACAGGTGTGACTGAATGAGAAATATGCATGTATTTACACCAACTTTTCTACTTTTCCATGTGAGTTATTCCTCGCCTTTACGCGCCACTTCTTAACTTTACCATGAAAATTCTATACAAAGAATAGCCAATGATGAGTCAAGTAAATTGAATTAAATGCGTAGCCTACGCGCCACTTCTTAACTTTACCATGAAAATTCTATACAAAGAATAGCCAATGATGAGTCAAGTAAATTGAATTAAATGCGTAGCCTACGCGCTGCTCATTAACATGGAAATCACTAAACTAGTGTCGACGAATAATCGGCGTCGATTTCACGTTAAAAATTTCCATCCCTTTCAATATTCACAAGTAGATAACTCTATCCAAACTACTCTGGGAGTAGGCAAACGTCTATTTCACGTTAAAAATTTCCACCCCTTTCAATTTACACAAGTAAATAACTCTATCCAAACTACTCGGGTGATTTTAGGTTCTGGAATATTTGGGATAGTTTTTATTTTATTTTTATGATAATTATAAATTATAAAATTTCTGTTGCTTGTAGATTAATTGGTAATAGTTATGAAAATGAAATCTTAAAATTAGTTTGAATTAAAATTTTGTACTATTTCTAAATTAAACACCATAAAAATGTAGTACTATCAAACATAAAAAAAAATTATTAAAAATATTATTATTATGTTATAAATATGCTTCTATATATTATTAAATATTTTATTTATTATTAAATTTTCTAGTATGATGTCTTTTTTTACAATAGTTTGCTGAGTGAAATAAGAATGTAAAGTTAAAAAGAAATGTAAAAGAAGACAACTTTTTTAACTGTAAGATAGACTCTTAGAAAGGAAAGATAAACAGAGTGCAAGACCGACAAGTTTCCATGGAGATATTTCATGATGATCATAGAGCTTACAGAGGAACAAAGAAATAAAATGTAACTGAGTTTAGTTTTAACAAAAGTCAGATAAATAAAATGTAACTGCGTTTAGTTTTAACAAAAGTATGTAGGTTTTTTTTGTTGAAATAAATTCCATCTCATGAGTAAAATCTAAATCTGCCTGGCAATTAAAAGCTATTGATCCACGGGTAATCTGTTCCATTAAATATACATAAATATTTGTTCTCTCGAAAAGAGATGTTTCGACGTAAATAGAATACATAACAAGCTGCTCTATAATGTCAAAATTTGAATACTTTTAATTTCAAAATCCCCCATTATTCATCCTCCAATTCGGATGAAATTGGCGGACTAACAGTAACTTTGTATCTGCGAATGGACTACCTACTTCCCTCCAATATCTGCAAATTTTTGCTCCCACAAATACTCAGATTCCACGTTGGACGGAGCGGTAAGAGACGACACTAGCAGTGCCACGGACGTACCGATGTTGACATCTCGCGGCACACTCGCGGCACCCATCTGACTCATGCGATGTCTCACCAGCATGAAGGCCACGTGTTGCTTGCTGTTTGTTGTGGCAGACCCCCGCCTCATGTGATGTCTCACCAGCATGAAGGCCACGTGTTGCTTGATGTTTGTTGTGGCAGACCCCGGCAGGGACTACCGCCACGGCAGTGGCTCCCTTGTTTTAAGTGGTACTATTGAACATCAAGTGCGAATGGCAGCCAGAACCTTGACAAGAAATAGAAGGAACTCAGAAGAGTCGTTTATATCCAAGGTAAGCAAAAGTAGTTTTTTTGCGTCCTTTGACACTCTAATGATTGAATTGTAGAGTTGATATTTTTTCTTGATCTCATTCATTTTTACTATCCAATATAAATGAGGATGAAATGTAAAACGAAAATCTAAAAATGGGGTTCAGATTGTAGAAAATGACACTTAACAAAGGGAGGTTGGTTGTTTATTATTTTACAATGAGATTTAGATTTTAACATGGACTGTTTTCAAAATTTTCATATATTTGTTTTTGAGGTTGGGTATTTCATAGTTATGGATTTATGGTGAATTATTTAAAATAAAAGAAAACACGAAACCCTACATTTTTTACAGTTGGTTTTTAGAAATGATGTCTAGAAAAAAAGGGATAAAATAACTCTGAGGGAGATGAGTTGGCTATCCAATATATTAGATATTCACACACAATGCAGCTTTTGGAAAATGATGTATAGAAAAAAAGTTGTCTATAATGCGATTTTTTAAAAGTCTTTGCGGTGGGTGGGTTTTTCGGTCAAAATTAGGCAGCAATTTATTGGAATCGCAAGTTTGATAGCTAATCTCTGCACAATCAAAGCATCCTAGGAGTTTTCAAGGGTGCTGAATCCAAATATGCAGTTAAAAAAACCATTTTAACTGCAACAAATCAAGATTTAACCTCAATTTCTTCCGTCAGATTCCGTCACCAGAATCTCCAAAAAATTCGCATTATAGACAACTCCGAAAAAAGAACAGATAATTCTGAATGGAGTTGTCTATAATGCTACTTTGTGGAGATTCTAATGACGGAATCCGGTGGAAGAAATTGAGGTTAAATCTTGATTTGTTGCAGTTAAAATGTTTTTTTCACTGCATATTTGGATTCAGCCCCCTGAAAAACCTCTGGACGCTTTGATTGTGCAGAAACTAGGTATCAAAAAACCCAACAATCAAAAGGTTCCATATCCTATAAATATGAAATTTTTGAATTTAATTTAATGTCTAATTAAGTTATAACCTGGTTGTTAATAATAATAGAAAGTGTCTCTTTGCTTAACAAGTTTTTAAAAAATAAATAATATATTATTTTCACTTGTATTGACCAATACAATTTGACTTTGAAAAATAATACCAAAATAAAAATACTTTTCCGCTTAAAAAATAAACGGATAAAAAAAATTATAAATACGTTAATGGAATCAAAAGTAAATATTTCAGCTGGTTAGTAAGTTTTTATCTGGAAAGCTGTAGGAACAATGACGAGGATAACGATGATCACTCAGTTTTTAAAGCAATAATTTAGTTCATCCACCTCACCCAAAGCGAACGTTGTTCACCTTTACTTCAAAGATAACAAGGAAGGATCATAAAATAAAATTCCGTTTTCCTGAAAAAGATTTCAATCTTTTAATTAATTTATTTTAATTTTTTTAATTTTTGATTCATATCATTTTATTAATTATATTTTTAATTTTTAAATTGACTTGTGTAATTTAATATATTAATTTTCTATGAACGTGGTATTATACAATTGCTAAAAATTTAAAATATATATTTTTTATTTTTTTTTTTTTATTAATAAAAATAAAATTCAGCCTTATAAAAAACTCATTAAACACTCAAAATATAAAACTAATATTTATAACTTAAATTTCTAAAAATTTCTAAAAACTACAAAAATTCCATTATTTTCTTCACTGCTTAATGAAACTACAAGAATCTTTATGGGAACAATGTTTTGGCTTTTTGCCTACAAAAAAGGTTGAAGCATGTATAGGGAAAAAACCATGATACTAACATGAGCTCTCAACCTAGGGACGCCTCTTGAAATTCAAGCAATGCAGACAATCTAAAGGTACAGAAGAGGGAATGTGTTATATATGCAACCTACAACTAAGCATAGAAGAACCATCTTTAGTTTCAACTACAACTAAGCATAGAAAAACCATCTTTAGTTTCAACTCCTAATGTATGAACAATATAAAATAGAAAATATATAGAGAGAAAAGTAACCATCTATATTTTCAACTCCTAATGCATGAACAATATAAAATAGAAATATAGAGAGAAAAGTCTAACATTCTTTCAGAGAACTTGATAACTCCTAATGCATGAACAATATAAAATAGAAATATAGAGAGAGAAAAGTCCAACATTCTTTCAGAGAACCTGATATAATATTATAAACCTAGTGTGAATCTAATTAACTTGAAAAAATAACCACCCAAAAATAAAATAAAAATCACTAAAGTATGGCCAAACACACAGGCACAAAATCCTAGTTTTCAATTCCATAAGTCAGTACAAACCAGTGCTTCAAAGAGAACATGTCCATTGCGTTTCCTATGTTTTAAGGACAGGGGGACTCCTTACAGATGATCCCAACCATCCTCGATATTTCTCTTTCCATATTAAGCGTACCCCACAATAAATTTTAACTAATTACAAATATTTCTTAATCCTACTCACAATAAATCCTACCGCATCAATTTCAGAGTTATTGAGAGGTCGATGTACAGGCCTCCACAACCTTGAAGATCTGCGCTCTGTTTCTTTTCTAAAACGGCTTACAGGCCTGCGACCTAAGTTACTCACATCAACAAGTCTGTACTGAGACAATCACTGTAAACTTTCCTCTATTTGCTTCTTTTCAACAAGGGTTGCTGCCTATTTATACCACAGAATTACCACAATTTTGATCGCAAGAAGTTTGATCTGATAAGACTTACAAGCAAGCCTTTTAATGGGCTCGGCCTACTCCAAGAATAGGGTAAAACAGAAAACACATGACTCCTACAAGAGTAAAAAGCTCAACCCTATTTAGAAGTTAAAGTATAGTGTGAACGAGAGAAGTCAGGAATTTGGAGGCCATATACCCACGCCCATCTTCTATTCCACCAAGGTAGCTGCAAATTTTTTTATTTATAGGCCTTTTATGTTTTTGGTGGGATAGCTATGGAATAAGCTTTTTAAAAGTAAGTTTTTTGTTAAATTATTTTAATCTGCCTAACACCCAATTAGTCTATTTATGCATTAAAAACCAAAATTCTTCTATTCGGAAGAGTGTCAAAACACTATGATAACTCAATTAAACACACAAAAATATGAAACCACTTTGATTAAGTCCAGTGTTGAAATGTATTGAAGGATTAGAATGCAAATGAACGAAAATGAGAAAACTGATATACATCCCAGGAAAATGTAACAAAACAATAGGCTTTCGCGATGAAAAAAGTTAAATCGCTAAAATCGTGGTCTTTATTCAAAAAATATGAAACCATTTTGACTAAGTTCAAATAAAATGTTGGAATAATATTGAATTATTAAAATGAAAACATTATTGGAATGATAAGAACGTTATGGATGCCAAGAAAAAACAATAAAACAATAAACCTGTGTGGTGCTTCTTTTTGTGCAAATATTACTAACCCGGTTTATTAAGATAGGTCGCTTGATAATCTGGGTTACCCTATCCAAATTTAAGATTGTGAATGCTCCATGATGCGTTAAAAATGTGTCAGAATTTCTTGCTTCCGTTCTCTTAGTTATTTCGATCGTAACTAACATTATAACAAGATAATTTGGATTGTCTGTTACTCAGAAAAATACCTGAATTATTTACTTAGACTACACTAATAAAAATTCCTCAATTCCTCAAGCCCCATCCATAATTTGAAAATAAATACAAAATTATTCAGAAAGTGGATGCACTATCAGTTGCAGTTGTGCTTGAATTCAATGAGTTTCATAATTCCTTTTTTGAAAACATTGAAAAAAACCAACATAAATCAAAGAGCACAATTTCTAGTTCCTTACCTGAAAATATTGTAAAAAACTAACAAAAATCTAAAAGGACAGTTATTACACATAAAGTTCAAGTCTCGCATGCAGGAGTCAACTCAAACCATCAACTGCTCTTTGTGCGTGTAGGGTCTATCACATATTGCGAAACCTATTTACCCTTTCCAAAGCTGTGTGTAAATCCGATAATACAATTCCAAAAAAGTAAAAATTTATCTATTTGTACAATAATATAACTCCAAGCATTCTATTCACAAAACATAAATTCAATATTTATTTGTACAATAATATAACTACAAGACATTTGCTGAGAGTGCAATGGCTCATCATTTTGAATAATATGATTGAAGTTGTGCTTAAAGGAAAAATTTGGGCAACATTACTTGATATTAAATGGCAAATAAGAAGAGTGGTTGTACTCTTGATTGTACATGTCTTACATTTTTCACAGTTTACTAGAAAACAGTCCAGATTTCTTACATCTGATCAAATTTTCAAATGCAAATTGTGAGTTCATCTGACATAACAGATCTGACAAGCATGCCATTCATACAAGTTAGGTTTGCTCTATGGTATGTTTCTTTTCTTTCTCCATATTGTTTTTTATGGAGCAGAGCAACTGTTTATTTTTCATTATTGTTTTCCATTACATTTGATTAGTGTTACATAAAGAGACAAATATGTCTTCCACCTAAGTTTCATGAATATTAAAAATTGCTATCGACCCTTTGATCTATCAATAATTAAAAAAAAACACCATATTCAAGCTATTTTTTTTCTCATATTATTAAAACTTAGCTTCCACCCCACACTGTAGTAGGAGGCTTTATGCTGGTAAATTTATGTAAAACCATTTCGTTCTAATCAATTCTTATAGTGAGAATGCTTGGAAATTTTTTTAGGTTAACGTCCTGACATAATTCTGAGGGTAAGTATGGAGAATTGTTGCAAACAAATACAAAGATCTGAATTTACAAATCTGAGGTAGCTTTTGTGAGTTGGCAATGTCTAAGCTTTCAACTATCCCTTGGTATGAGTGAATTTTATATGCACGGTTTAAGCTTATACAAGAAAAACAATCCAACACTAATCTGCATCATTGCAAACAAATACAAAGATCTGAACTTACAAATTTGAGGTAGCTTTTATGAGTTGGCAATGTCTAAGCTTTCAACTATCCCTTGTTATGAGTGAATTTTGTATGCATAGTTTAAGCTTATACAAGAAAAACAATCCACCACTAATCTGCATCCTTTCTTGAGGCTACTATGGAATATTTGTTCTACAAAACTACATCATACTTACAGATTGTGGTCCAAGTGTTAACAGTGAGCACAAAAGTTATTTTAGTCATGATGAGTAATGATAGGACAACACCCTTGTATAGAAATTGCTATGAGATTTTGTTTAAAGGTGACTTAATTGTATCACATTGATTTTGACATAACAACATCAGTAAAATGATATAAGTTGTTGTAGTTGGTACACCTATGTTTGGCGCATTAATCATTGTATGACATCAAAGGAATCTGGCGGCATTCTCGATCAGAACTATTGGTTGATTGAAAACATCATGAATTATTTTAGCAAAATTTGTAATGATAGGACATACACCTTTGTATAGAAATTGCAATGAGATTATGGTTAAAGGTGAATTAATTGTATCACATTGATTTTGACATGACAACATAAGTAAAACGATATAAGTCGTTGCAACTGGTACACCTATGTTTGGTGCATTAATCACAGATTACATTAAAGGAATCTGGTGGCATTCTTGATCAAAACTATTGTTTGATTGACAACATCATGAACCTTGTGTTGTACAACATTTGTATTGACTATGAAGGATTTAAAGAGGAGTAATGTTGTTTTTGTTGAGCCTAGCAAGGAATTATCAAATAGACTATTTCTTGGTCCCTATGGTATGCATTGTTTGGATCTTGTTTTCTCCCTTAATTGTAAGTGCATAAAAATATTAGATTCATAGGACAGGGTGCCATTAATCATGTGAGCCAATGATCTTGGATGTTTCCAATTGAATTCTTCAAAACTTATTTCCATTTGATCTTCCAAAATGTGCAAATAGTTTTATTGGTTGGAATAATGTTACAAGGTATAATAATAGAGAATTTGTTCTACAAAATGCTTTCCACCTTGCATTCTTTTTGTGGATATGGGTAAGCAATATGTTCTTCCAATAAAGAATAAATTCTTGTGTGTAAAGTCATTGTGTTTACTATGGTAATGATCATAACATTTTGCAGCCTTGAGTCATTGGGTTTACTATGGTAATGATCGTAACACAGTCTTTTTTTTGTTAGTGTGTGGTTTAGTGGTTGAGTGGTTGAGACTGGGCATCACCATGTTAATGACCCAAAATAAAACTTAGAGATAAGAACCTTGAATTATAAGTTGGTTGAATTTTATGAGATTTATATGCAATATCAATTCAATAATTAATAAAAAATATAGTCTAAGGCACCCTAAATCAACTTCTCTTTATACATCTTTAGAATTTCATTTCTGCTACATCTCCACATCTTATTTAGATTTTCTCATTCCCATGTTGTAAATGTTCCTCAATTTATGCCTTACGGTTTTTCCTTTGCAACATTTGATGCTAACTACATCCCTTTTCTATAAAATATTCCATTGTGATTCGATAAAGATGATTTCAATTTCAGTTTCAACTCAACTTTTACATTTCTTTAACAAAATAAAATAAAATAATCTTTTACACGCACAGCAGCGACACTGTTGCGTGTGAACACGTCCAATCAAATTATTGTCTGGATGTCGCTTTCAATTTCAATGATAAGGAAGAAAGAGCCATAATAATGATCATGGCATCTCTTTAAAAAAAGAGATTCCCTCCCACGTGAATGTAAAATTTCAGATTTATTTTTTTCAGATTAATATTTTTTTTATAATTATTAAGAAATATTGTAATATGATTGAATATTTATAGTGTTATTTTTTTTAATCTCTGAATGATGAAATAGGATTATAATTATATATATGTGATAAAAGTGTTTTTATTTGTAATTAGGAAGAATGATTGTAAGTATAAGATGTTATTGTGTGATAGGGTGGTGCTGTGGGTTTAGTGTGTAGATATGAGTTTTAGAATTGTGATTGTAGTTAAGTGAGCTATAGTTAGTGACAAAAATTTAACATTCACATAATTTTATATAGGTATAGGATAAAGGAGTTGAAATTTTATTTTAAGGAATTATTTTTTTTAATTAAAAATAAAAAATATAGTGAACAGAGTGTCATATTAAAGTTGGTAAGTGAAGGTGTGTTGTGGTGACACAATAGCTAATTTGTGAGCAACCCAGGGGGTAATTAGGGCTTGTATAGTCTAATAAATTAGTTTTTTGGTGAAGATATAAGATATATATAGTCGATGATTAAAATTTTTGTTCTGATAATATTTTTAAAATATGTAATATTGTAATGTTATCATATTAATCCTTTAATTTTTTGAGAGATAATTTATTATTTAAATATAATTATAAATATTGATAGATATGAAAATGTATTATGTATTATTGTGGCTTATTATTATATTGAAATATGTGGCATATTTAATAATAAATTAAAATAAATTTGATTAAAATAGTTATTTAATTTTATAATATAAAAGCATCCCTATTTTGATGTTCCATAATGAAAAATTATTACAAAATAATCTTCTGCAAAAACAACGCATTATTTTAATTGAGAGGGTTTCTCTATTTGTATAAAGGGCATGACGATAAGTACATTCTTGTAAAAAGATATTTATGTCTTCATCATAAGTTAATCACTCGTATCTCGTGCAATTTCACTTGGAAAATAAGAACGGAAAGATAACAATTTCCATGGTGGGTCAATTACGCTTTAGAAATTGTTAAGAAGAAAAAGGCATATTAATGAAAATTACATCTCTTTTAAAAGAGATTCCATTCCACGTGAATTCCATTCCACGTGAATTGACATATCACATGTATCACGGCAGGCATGAAATACTTTGGATGTCATTTCATGGATGAGCACATCCATATTATATATTATATAACTTTGTATTGTTTTGGTTTTGCGATTAAGATAAAATAAATTATTTAAATCCGCTAAGGTGTTTGATTCATTGAAATTGATTTTTCGCGATTATTAAAAATATTTAACATATTATATTAGATTA